>CM030858.1:2325100-2375100 GCA_018105865.1 Metaphire vulgaris | reverse complement strand
TCAGTCAGTCAGTCAGTCAGTCAGTCAGTCAGTCAGTCAGTCAGTCAGTCAGTCAGTCAGTCAGTCAGTCAGTCAGTCAGTCAGTCAGTCAGTCAGTCAGTCAGTCAGTCAGTCAGTCAGTCAGTCAGTCAGTCAGTCAGTCAGTCAGTCAGTCAGTCAGTCAGTCAGTCAGTCGAGTCAGTCAGTCAGTCAGTCAGTCAGTCAGTCAGTCAGTCAGTCAGTCAGTCAGTCAGTCAGTCAGTCAGTCAGTCAGTCAGTCAGTCAGTCAGTCAGTCAGTCAGTCGATCAGTCAGTCAGTCAGTCAGTCAGTCAGTCAGTCAGTCAGTCAGTCAGTCAGTCAGTCAGTCAGTCAGTCAGTCAGTCAGTCAGTCAGTCAGTCAGTCAGTCAGTCAGTCAGTCAGTCAACGATTCCTTCTACCAGCTCCGGCGGCATAGAGCGACAAGAAGACACCTACCTGCGTCTGTCGCGACCCAGCTTGTGCGGGCACTGGTGCTCACAAGAATAGACTACTGTAACAGTATACTCCTCGGAACGCCAGACTACCAGCTCAATCGTCTGCAGATGGTGTTGAACGCTTCCGCCCGAGTGATCTTTCAGACCAGGTGGGGTGAGCACGTTACGCCCCAACTTCGGGACAGAGTACACTGGCTCCGCATACCGGAGCGGGTAATCTACAAGAGGTGCTGGTTCACGTTCAGAGCACTCTACGACCCGTTCTGCCCAGACTATCTGTCGGTGCTTCTTCGAAAGTCTCCATCCACAAAAGGTCACTTGCGACTCCTCTCCTCCACCCGGGTCCGACTGACGGTGCCTCCTCCTCGAAGACAGCCAACCTAGGGGAGCGTTCCGTTACTCGAGGGAACCCGGCTCTCTGGAACGCGCTACCGGACAGTGTTACTAACGCGACCAACTTAGAAACATTCACTAAGAGACTCAAACCGCACTTGTTCGGACACTCCTTTAATGCAATAGCGCTATATAAATCAGCCTATAACTAACTAACTAACGTCACGAAAACGAACTGTAGGTCTTTGCAAGAACTGCACTGATTCGAGCATTTGCTGGGCACTGTTTCAAAACACTTTTCGGCATCAGGCTCTTTGTTCTTCGTGGAACGAGAATTGTGATATTCAGGGCTATTTCTAGGATTGTGAATTTGGGGAGTGTCAGTAAAATTTGGGGGTACCTGCCGAATAGTTGTGAACAAAGTCATTCCACGAAAAAGTCTGACAGGCAAAAAACCCAAAAACCTTATTAAATCTAAAAAAATTATGACAAGCAAGAAAAAAACGTTATCACGTCTCAAAAAAGTCTGACAAGCAAAAAAAGGTCATCGGAGAAATAAAGTTGGGGGTGTTACTTCTCGAATTGGGGGTGTTCGAGGACTATTTAGGGTACATGCCACTGTTATATTAGGGAATTTTGGGGGTGTCGACCTCAAATTGGGAGGTGTTGGGGTTGTACAAATTCCCTTGTGATATTTGAACGTACGACTGACCATTTCTTTAATCTTGGCAATCTTCTTGCTGAAACTAATCAGAATGCTAAAATCGAAAAACTCCTTCAGACAATTTTTGCGCGAACCTTGTTCCTGTGAACAGACCGTGAAAATATTCAAGGGTACCGGTTAACTGGGACCAGAATTCGAAATCGTACCCGATGTCGAGCTTTCTGACCTTGCTCAGCAACGCTTCCAGCAAATCTCTCGCATTTTATTCGCTAGAGGGCGAAGTGTCGCTCGCGGACTTAGCAAACGGTTTCATGTAATATTATTTCTTAGGCAAGCCGCGGCTTGGACAGAGGGATCGGGCCCCTATTCGGGCCTGAATTGGCGGTGAGATTCGTGCTGAATTCCCCCTATCAGGCCTGCATAAAACACTGGTAAACTTATATTAGGCTTAGAGGCTATCGACGGAAGGGGGAAAGCATAGGGTTGGACCACCCATTTTTCATACAAGTTTACGCTAATGTAAACAGTTCGCAAATGATTATGAAACGCAGGCAGGGGCGTAGCTACCATATAGCAAGAAATTAAAGAATAAGCAAGGCATTAGGGCCCAGAAGAACTGGGGCCATTTTTTTTACCACAAATGTAGAAAAGAAAGTAAATAATAACAAAAGTAAATAATTGAAAACAACATTAAAATCAGTCTTAATCAGATAAATTTGGTAGGTATTAAATATGACAGCGCTACAAAAACAAAGCCGTTTTACAGTTTTTAGTTTCCGGAATCCGGTGACAGACGATGAGTTATTATTAAGTGTTAACATTTTTTAAGCCTTAGTGCACTGTTCGTCATGTTGTGACTCGTTAAGTTGAAGGGGACCATTAATAATTTTTGCATCAGGGCCTAAAAATCCTAGCTACGCCACTGAACGCAGGTCTAGCCTCTGGGACGTCGAATGAAAATACGAGAACGACTTTGGCAATAAACGTGATTTCCTTTCTACTCGTTAAGAAATTTAGGTCTAAATCTTATTTTCAAAACGTTCTGCTAATCACTAGCAGGGAGTCTATAAGACTTATAGACTCCCTGTCACTATAGTAAGCAGCTTTCTTGATATTAATGTTTTTCTCCCATATTCCGTGCAAAATATTTTTTTGTGACTAAACTCTGAATAGGTCTATTAGGCCTATATTTGATATTTTATTCGATCTCAAGTCTGAACGATTTATTTCAGTCGATTCTTAGTTTGATTAGAAACGTTTGATTCGCAGGTTTCTGGACAACTAACTGCGTACATTTTTGCCATTGACGTAACCACAAGGGCACGAGGTGGCAGGTCTCCAATTCGGGCTCGGACAGATCACTGGATTCGCACACAAACCGTTGAGAAATATTTTTGGGGAGTGGGTAGCATTTTCGAAGAGAATATGTAGGCCTTACGTGAATGTACAAAGCAACTGCTTGACACTGTTCACTGATTAACTTAATAGAGACATAGACCGTTTAAATGTAGAGATACATTTTATTTAAACGAACTTTATATACGGAAAGTCTACACATTAAAGGAAGTAGAACGAAACTGGACTATCTGAATAGTTGGATAGTACATCATGTTGAGTAAGTAAGTGAGTGTCTAAAATGTCCAACAAACGCGACGAACTTTTCTCTGCTCGTCGGAGTCTTTTTACCCGAATATGTCAACGCCCCCCGCCCCCCTATTCCGGAATCCTGACCACGCCGCTGTTTCTTGCCGAATCAAACATTCGTAATTGTTTTCGTGCAAGACATTATGTAGGCCTACTACTACTGCTACTACTACTTTATTAATTTTATCATTGTTAAGGGCGTAGTTATCTGGTCGAGATTGCGGTATTCAGATGTGCTTGTTGTAGCAGGTTTGGTCTTATTTCAAAGGAAAACGCAACCGATCATATTCGTGTGGCTGTTCTGTTCTATCTGTTAGCGTTTCGTAAGGTTCAACGTGCATCACTGGATTTTCCTCTTGTTCTGGAGGCTGCAGTGAAGTATAGATTTGTGCTCGTTGGGCTGGACTATCTGTCAGCTTTTCGTAAGTTACAACATTTTCAAAGTTCGTCTGTGCAGATGTTTGCTGGTTCGGTCCTGGTGCGGACAGGGATTCAGGCTTTTGTCTGTCTCCTAAAGGTACAGATAAAAAGCGATAAAGTAGAATACAGTGTTCTTAGTTGTTGGCAAAGCCACGGGGACGCAGATGGCTAGTACTCTCCTATTCTGGCTTGGACCGGCCGTGGGAATTTTGCAAACCCGTTGCGAATTTTTTGACGGGGAAAGGAGTAGGTAGCATGGACGAAGATAAGAAATGGATGTTCGAAGAACTTCCTTCGCGAGTTGTTTGCTCGCCGGAGAAGCTAAAAACAACATAGATTTCACTCAAATTGAATACCACTAAGTTAACTTCAGTGGCATAACTGACTTTCTCAGTGTTATGCACATCAAGTATATTTATATAACTTGTGGTTATATTACTACTCATTCTACGTGCGAGGATCCCGAAGTATGCTGAGCTATTTATTTAGTTTGCACGACCGAACGATATTTGTATTGTAAAGCAAATAGCTGGTATCAGTGGTATGCTGATGGTTCCTACGTTACTTGGTCATGTTCAGGTTTTAAAAGTTTAAAGAGTCCTTTTATTACCTTGAGAGCTGAAGAACAATATAGTGTTGAAATTGTAATTTCATCTCAAAGTACATTGGCAGTATAATTTTTAAAATAGGAAACCATTTTAAAATCTAGTCATAGCACGACCTTGTGCGTCAATTTGTGATATCACAGTCCTGCAATTGGGCTAATTTAGGGAGGGAGTGATTGACGAGGGCGTATTTACAGCTACATCTGCCACATTATCCGTCATTTGAGGTCTGAAGAATGCGCATTCTGTGGGTGCCCAGCACAGGTTAGTCCCTACCCTGGTAGCCTATAGTGGAAACGTGAAAATTTCACCTCTTACCTCCACGTTTGTTCTTCATAAAGCAACAAACGATAATAATGATTGCAACGAGGAGGATAAATCCACCGACACCGACAACGACACCTATTATAACCTTGTTACCTGAAAATGAAAGAACTCGTTTGACTAAAAGATTTACCAATAACTGCGTTCAAATTCATGACGACAATGCACCATAACACTACAACTTCATTCCAAACCAGACAGAAAACACAAATGAAGACTAACTCATTTCTAATATGAAATTCCTCGTGGGATGCTAGCTGGAAATCACAGACTGATAAAACTTAGACTCATTCACAATTAATTAAAGCAACTGGAAGAGTCTGGATTGAACAGACACTGGAATATAGGCTACTGGTAGTATCCTGCAAATCTTGGCAAGGCAAGTACTTATGCCATTTAAAAATTAATCATTGTAAATAAAAAATACAGTAAAATTTCATTATAACAGACTCAGTTATAACGTATACCTTGGTTATAAAGTACTGCAATGTAGGGTCCCGTGTGATATATACGCTACCCCATTAGATGATATTGGATATAACGGACCACAGATATAACGTACTAGATTTTGCAGACACACTAAGTAAGTTATAACGAAGTTCTACCATTTTTAATAAATACAATTTCGCAGATATTTTTTCCAAATCATGTAGAAGACATAAGTTATTCAAAAATTATGCCAAAAACGAATCTTTAAGCCCTAGGCCCTATGTCTCAAATTCAGTTCATTATTAGCATCAAAAATTAAAAATAATTAATAACAAGCACTAACAGCTGCTCATAATAACGGACACTTTAGAAGCCTACAAATACTAAACGAACAGAAAAGATGCAATGAAAATGATTTCACACTTAAATCAAACAAAACAAAAAAGCAAATCAAAACTACATTAGAAATTATTTTGGGTTAATTCGCAAGCAAGGTAATTCATTAGTTGATGGATCATCAAAAAACACAAAAGGAGTGAATTCACCACATTTTAAATTCATTCCACAAAGAAGCATTTAGGCAAAGAAGCAAAGCAAAGAAGCATGTAGGCCTACCTAATGCAGAAAATCACATAAATAAATCTTAAGAAGATCAGAATTTCTTTTAGCATTTCTTAATAGTATCCGATTATAATTGTTGCTAAAGAAACCCATATTCTAGTCATTAATTATCATATTTTCAAAGCAATCGCTCAAAACATTTGGCCCTGAGGTGTGATTTCACTAGCTTCTGAACAAAAGTGAGAAAGCAATCAACTATATCACCACTAACAATGGTTAATAAAACGACACAGAAAATTAACTAATAGTGGGGAATAGAAAAGGCCTAAATCAAATCAAGATTGTTTTTCTCTGATAAGTACAGCATCAACCCAAGCAACCAAGACAACGAAGTCAAGCCAAGTAGTAGTAGTAGTAGTAGTAGTAGTAGAAGTAGTAGACTTCTTTAGCGCCATTGTAGTAGTACATCTGCACCAGTCGATGGTCGCTTCAGTGAATAATCGTATAGTCGTGAATCATTGTCCGTGGTGAATCGAGGTTGTAATCCAAAGGTCAGTCCGTACTAACTAGTCTACTAACTAATCCATGATTATTCACCAAACGCAGGTCTCTCCGCGTCTCTTAATTCAAAATAAATCAAGTAAATTGGGTAGATTACAAAACTCATAAACAATTCCACAGAAATCTGACAAACTCGTCGATATGCTTTGATCGAGTGATGCAAAATTGCTCTCAACAAAATGCAATGGGATTTGGAAATGGATGGCACAGAGAAAATGAGTTTTCTCATCGAATTTAGACAAAAGACTGATAAAAATCTGCATGCAAAGGTTTACGCTGCTTGAAAACTTGTGATCTGTTGCCCCTGTAATGTAGTAGAATCAACGACAGCCAAATATCACAAATCAAGCATGTTACTGTTAACAATAAACAAGGAATCACACCAGCAATCAAGAAGACAATGAAATTACATAAAATAAGGTGTGTATCAAATAAGATACCTAAATCAAATGTATTTCAGTTACTAATATGTTAGAAAGCAGATTTTAGTTAATAAATATTTGTTGTATTCACAACTACAATAGAATATTAGTATTATTAAATTACTTTAACCACTGTTCTCCAAATTATTATGCCTGTAATAGGTGGATGCAATACAAAAATTGTCTCAATGCAAATATGAAAGAAATATCTACCGATGAAAGCTACAGTTTCATGCAAGATGGCAGTGTTTGGAAATCTGTAATTTTGTATGAACGTGAAATTTTACTCTACAAACAACCGTATTACTATTGATTAGTCATAAAATTTGACAGACACAAACAAATACAAAGATTAGAAACTACTGTCAATTGCACGAAAAAGCATTGACAACTAAACGAAAGCATACGGAAAGAAAATGTGACCTGAAATCAGTGGAGCAAAGAAATGATAGCAAGCATGGAAAACAATAGCCAAGAGAAATAGAAAGACAGAGAAATGAACCCTCGGCATAAACATGCATTTGACCACACCCAGAATGTCCTTCTGACCTGACGATAGGCTTTGATCTGCCGATGGCGTGATAGACGGTGTAGAGGTGGTAGGCGGGGTAACGGTGGTGGTAGTGGACGTGGTGGGTGGCGCTGTGGTTGCTAGACGAAATAAAAACAGAGGGCAGTGCTAACATTGGTGAAGGAACTTTTAAAAAAACATGCAACTTAAGCAAAAGGCATTTCATACCAGCTGAGAAGATTCGCATCAAAGCTGCTCAAACATTCACCCATGCATACAGCAGCCAGTGATACGACAGCAAGTCAATACGCCAAAGCATAAGGCAAGCGCATACATGTGCATGCAAAAGCACAATACAGATGTACGCATTCAAACACAGCAAAGAGACAACATAATCTCTAAAAAGCATAACCAATGAATTCAAAATAGCTATAATGAAAAATTACTATATTCAACAAATGCTATTCATTTCACAGTAAACACATACATGCATACACACATGCAAACATACATAAACACATATACACTCATATACACAAGACATAGGAGCAGCAGATGTATAAGGACTGTATGCATTGCATTGTTTGGCAGCCAACCGTCGCCAAGCGACGATGGCGTGCTGACTTGACTCGTATTGTATTTTTGAACTTCCTTCTTTCTATCTCTAACCCAGGAAGTAAAGTCGCACCAAAAGGCCAATTTGTAAAAAGCAGAACTTGAGCAATTTGTTAAAAAGTAACCTACTGTAAGTTGTGAGAGTAATTGACTGCGTGCAACTGCCCACAGCGTTGGAGGCTGTACAGATGTACCGGTATTCCCCATCATTCATGATCGTAACAGAAGAGGCAGACGATAAAGTAGCATCTGTTCCATTTGACCATCTGTAACTGGGTGGGGGATTGGCATCAACCTGACAACTTATAGTGGATCCAAATAAAATTCTGTCTCCTGGGTTTGCTCCTTTTATGGAACAATTGGGGTTAAAGTCTAAAATAAAGCAGTTCATGAATAAAAATCATTAATACAAGTTGTGGAGAACTTTGTCGTTGATATGCATAGCTTATGAGCTACAGCAATAAGGACGGACAACCATACCATACCTTTACATGAATAAAAAGTAAATACACTAAAATCGAATGATTTACTTGATTATTTATTTATCTATCAGTTTATTTATCTATACATTAATACAAGTTATTTATTTATGGATTAATATTATTAAAAACAAGCGGTTCTTTCCCGTTATCCGGACCCCAGTAGAGGGATGGTATAGTTGGCGTCAGGGTTAGGGTTAGGGTTAGGGTTAGGGTCAGGGTTAGGGTTAGTGTTAGGGTTAGGATCAGAGTCGACCGAAAAGCCATTACACTTCACGGGGTCCGGATAACGGGAAAGTACCAATAACTCCATTAAAGTTGCTCACTCTAAAAGGTTTTGGTTGAATGTTTAACTAGTTTCAAATAAAAGACGCTGTAATGCAATTATCTAAAGAAATTAATCAACAATCATACAGCAGGAAATTACAATAAACACAAAATACATTTTAAAGTTATAATTCTCCTATATATATATATATATATATATATATATATATATATATATATATATATATATATATACTTATGCTCATTTCGCTCGCGCTCGCTTCGTTCGCAGTGCAGGATAATACTAATCCAATACCTATACCTAATACTCAATCATTGAATTCATGCTGAACAACATTTCAATGATCGCCACCTAGCCAAGCTCTGCGCCACGTAATAATTAGGCCTATGTACGTTAAAATCACGCAACTGTGGCCATTTGTGACGCTGTACACGTATATTTTGTGTACGTTAAAATGTACGTTAAAATTGCGCAACTACCTCAGGCTGCGAACAATTGTTACCAATAGCAACGTCGTCGCACGCCCAGCCCTCTGACGCTGCAATGACTCGACTAAACCGTGCTAAACTACGATTCTACGAACAATTGCTACCAATAGCAACGTCGTCTTCGAACATCGTCTTCGAACATCGTCCACCAACGCATCGCGACGTAAGGACTAAACGGTCTAAACCGTCTAGCAATAGTCAACCAATCAGAACGCTTGAAGGTAACATACAGAGATACATGCAGATAAGGATTTTAATATGATATATATATATATTTTTTTTTGCCCTCGGTACTTCATTCCCGAGGGACTTATGATAAAAAATTGTCCGGAGACATGAAATTATAGTGTGCTAGCTCTCGTTCGGTTGCAGATTTGGAAAAGTTCCTCGGAATGCGATGGCGTTGAAACGCTGAATCGTGACGGATATTCTTTGGAACAGAAAGCATCCTTCTCTATTGTCCCCGGATTGTAGGGCAATGAGTCGACCCAGATCGTTGATAAAGGAGAGGGCGTCGTTGTTGATGGGGCCAAATGTTTCAAATGCCAGCGGCAAGAAGATGTAGGTGGATGAGAGGGCCTGATATTTCGATGTCTTTCTAGCCGCAGCTGCTTCTGCGGCGGCTCCTGCTAGAGCGCTGTGGTTGGCAAATGCGTGGGCAAACTGTGTCTGCCACAGTTGCATCCCAGATGAGGCTTCGGCCTGTCCGCCACGGGATCAGGGTCATGCCGTCTGGCCTTTTCCCATCGGTTCGGCAGAGACCAGGCGGCTCTTTGATAGCAGGGATCCCGGCCCTAACCAAGGCCCTCTGAACTATGTCGTTCAGCAAGCAGTGTCGGGGGACACGACCTGGACCTAGATGACATGAGAGCCCATGAGCGCCGTCCTCAGAGACCACAGTACCGCAAGGGCAAAGGTGCTTCTCGCAGATTGTGGCCCCTAGCCGTAGACCGACGACGACTCTGATCGTCTCATCGTCCATGCGAAGGCCACAACTGGTGATTGGAAGTGCATGGAGCCAGTCGCTAGCGTGTCGTGTTGAGACAGCTCGCAGACGGGCTTGGTGGTATTGCCCTTGATGGGTCTGGAGTAGATGTGCTACTTCCCTTTGAATTAGAGGACGATCCCAGGTGCTCTGCTTGGTGAGGGAGCCAGACGTTGGGCTCGGCAGCTGACTCATGGAGGACCACTGGTTCCTGACTTGCAATTCATGCGCGTCGGTGCTTACACAGGCTTTCTCTGCATGGAAGACTGGAGGGTCAGGTGCCTGCAGCTGAAGCCAAGAAGGCAGACGGTGCAAGCATGGACACCCGACGAATCCCCAGACCTCCATCCCTAATGGGTAGTGTCGCCTGACGCCACTGGCTGTCCGAAAGCTGAATGTTTAATATGCTGTTTTAGGCCCTCGCGCATGGTTGCGTCGAAACTCTCTAAAAGTGGATGTTCGGCGCAAGGGGTGCATCGCAGCGTATAGAGGAGCTTTGAATGGCTCAGGGAACCCGAAGCAGAAAGAGGGCGTCTTGCCTTGGAATCAAGAGCATGCGACTGAGGGCCGTCTGTAAGTCCGCTATTCGGCTGGACATGAGCACCTCAAAGGCGGTTGACACTTCCAGCGCTGAGCCCAGCAAGGTGGCGTCTTGAACACTGACCCGCGAAAACCGGTCCAGGGATGTGTTGGTTATCGGCATTGGACCTCTGTGAATGGCTTCGCATTTGTCGTGGTTCAAGGACAACCCCAGATTCTTACACCCTCTCAATGGCTGAGATGTCTGCTGCGACTATACTTGTGGGCCCGCCCAGAGTCAGATCGTCGAGGTAACCCACCGTGAAGGTTGCCGATAGGTTTTTCAGAATGTTCTGCAGCGGAAGACAAAAGAGGAGAGGGCCCAGTGGATCGCCCTGCTGTGGGCCTAACTGAGACTGTACTGCGAAGCTGCCAAATTGAAGGGAGCTGGGCTCGCAGTACGACAGTTCGCAATGACCGACAGCTCTGGTAGGAGCTGTGCTAATTCGGTCAGCATGCTATCTCGGAACATGCTGTTGAAGGCATTCGTGAAATCGAGTTTCACGAGAATCTGATCTTCCGGCATGTTTGCGAGAAAGCGTCTGGCCGAGTGCACTGCTGCCTCGCATCCCCCGGGACATCCCACGCCTACCTGCTGGGGTGCAAGATGTTTAGTCACCCTAGGCAGGGCGAAGTTGGATGCACACTTAGAGGCGAGCCGCCGCCAGAGATAACCGATGGCAATGGGGCGTAATCCTCCCGATTTTTTCCTTAGGGCCATCAGAGTTCCCCCAAAGAGAATGGGGCGGACCTGGTTTGGACATGTACCGGCTAAAAGTAGGTTGACCAGCCCTGTAATTGAGGTAACAAGCCGGTTCCCTACCTCTGGACAGGATACCAGCTCGGCCACTAACTGAGGTCTTAGTCCGTCCGGGCCCCCAGAGGATCCTGCAGGGAATGAACGCAGTCGTTCCCGAATCTCATCTTCTGTCACCTGAAGCTGGGGACAAGATTTCTGGGATGGCGCGGGCCGTCTGTTTGGTGGAGGAGTTGGATGTTTTAATATTAACTCCTGCCAAGATTGGGCATCTGGAGTAATCGGGTCTTCGTTGGACATTAAGATCCGCACCGCCGCTCTAATGTTTCCATCCTCCAGCTTTGACGACACAGTGGCCGCAAGGACCTTATCCCTGTCTCTTTTCTTGGCCGGCTTAGTCAATTGATGGCGGCTGCCATTTTCTGTAGAACTGAGGCTGCAGTGTAACTCCTCAGAAAAACTTTGCACTCTGCCTTTGAAAAAAGATGACAAGTTGTGCTTTTTACATCCCCTAGTTGGTTGTCTTAAAATGATAGGAGCGAAATGTAACAGTTCCTGCCAGTGGCTAATGATAGATGGCGCTGCTATGATTCTGTTTATAATATCAATTAGCAGCTGTCCTATGGCAGGTCTGGCAGCCTTAGGTATATGTTTCGTTGTTGGTCCCCTTGCTGTTGGGTGATCAAAGGGGATTGCGTTGCTGTTCGCTTTGCTGCTAATTGTCTCGGCTGTAATTGACAAAGCGGGGGATGTAGTGGCTACTTGGACAACAGCTGAGGCTTGGTCCACTGCAGCATTGAGCGATTCGCTGGGTAGGGGGAGTTTGTTTGATCCCAGGCAAGGGTTGGCGTGGGGTCCATGTAGATGAATCCTCCCATCTTTTATGTGCAGTCGTCTTACTGTCCGGCAGACGCTGCATAGCCCCGTGCCCTTCTGACGTAGCTGAGAGGAGTCTGTGCTCATTGAAGTGTGCCGACGAGCCCGTGCATGACATTAATAGATTAGCGGCTTCTAAATGCGGTGTGGGAGGAGTGCTATTGAAGGTGAGAGCGGGAATATGAATAAAGATGGAGGGGTGCAATGGCGGAAAAGCAAAACCTATATACCTGAAGCGTGCAAACTAAAAACGCTAAAACCAAGAGAATCCGACCAAAATATCCTCTAGGAAGGGTAAAAACGGAGACTCCAAAACAGCCCGAATCGAACTGCCAAAAACGAGAAAGAGACACCTCTTCGGTGTTCAGAAAATTGCGGTAAACACGCCACGAGAGTTACGAACGTCATACCGGAACGAGAGCCTCGAGCACACACACACATATATATAGGCCTATGCATATACAGTGCGTAAAAAGTGGACTGATGTTTATCATTTAATATCTCGGCCGCGTGTGTAGTGATTTAAATAAAATTTATAGGCCATATATCTTGGAATGTGTCTGATGTAATTGCTAAATTTCATGCTGATATCTTTAGTGTTTGCTGAAATGTAGCCAGAAAATTGAAGAGACACAAATGTTAAAATTGACAACGGAATATAACGACAGTATAAAGTGGTCGCGTGCACTTCGTACCAAACAAATCCAAAGTGAACGCCGAGTGCCACGTGACTCAGCTGCTACCAGATCTCCTGCAGGACTGTCATGATTTGCTAGGAGAAGATTTTATATTCCTGCAAGACGGAGCACCTACCCACTCTGCTCTCAGGACCCAAGATTTTCTGGAGCAAAATTGTCAAGATTTCATCAAGAAAGATGACTGGCTACCAAACTACACATATATCAATCCACTTGACTTCCACATCTGGAGAATCCCGAGAATCATGCTCGACAGATATCAAAAGTATCAGCCAAAGCCACAGACCATCACGGAGTTGAAGACGGCGCTGAAGAATATCTGGGAGAGCTTGCCTGAGGACCAGATCAAGAAGTTGATACTGTCAGTGAAGAAGCGCTTATCGGCATTCGTGAAGTCTAAAGGTGGGCATTTTGAGCACCTGCTCCCGCAACAAATCATCTAAAAACCCTTTAAAACGGCCCTTTTCAGGACCCAAAAATAAAAATATTTTTTCCACTTTATTATTACGTTATATTCCGTTGTCAATTTCAAAATTTGGGTCTCTTTAGTTTTTTGACCATATTTCAGCAAACACTAAAGATATCAGCATGAAATTTGGCAGTGTTGTAAAGTATTTAAATACTTTCAGTATTTAAATACTATTTAAATACTCTGCCCAGTATTTAAGAAAGTATTTAAATACTCATCCAAAGTTAAGTATTTAAATAGTATTTAAATACCATAGAGTATTTAGATGTATTTAAGAATTTTAAATACTTTGGAATTATTGCAATTTCCACATAATTATAACGTTTCTTATAGACTGTTCATTTTTACATTTTCTTTGCTGACGGTTTTAGACAGTTGAACAGTTAAGTAGGTCTACATTGACATTGTTAGAAATAATTTTAACTAACATTTATTTACACAAAAATACGGTTGTTGCGAATCATGTCAAAAACATTATCAAGTATTTAGAAAAGTATTTAAACCTTATTTGCCAGTATTTAAATACTTACCCTGGTATTTGGGTATTTAAATACTATTTAAATACTACATGAGAACCAAGTATTTATGAAAGTATTTAAATACTTTCAGTGAAGTATTTATTACAACACTGAAATTTGGCAATTACATCAGAAAGTTTACAGAAACACTCACAGGTATATGGCCTATAAATTGTATTGAAATCGCTATTCACACGACCGAGATATTAAATGCTAAACATCGGTCCACTTTTTACTTTTACACACTGTACAGTATATAATCAGTATCATATACACTGTGTTTTGCTAAATGTTCGCGCTACAAGTACTTATGCCCAATTTATTAACAACCAGATGAATGCTATAATATTGAAACAATTTTAAAATTTTGCAATACTTACACAGAACATCAATTGGCGAGTTATATAGTTGTGTTGTTTTAGTGTAATCGGGATGATTTATTGCTGAAGTTCCAGTAATTGCAGTCAATCTGCTTAAAGTCCGACATCGATAAACAGGAAAAGGACTTGAATATCCAACGGTCTGTGTAAAGGTTGAAACTGCTGTAGTACGACTTCAGTGGTAGTGATAACAGGAGGATGACTAAAAACCGTAGATACTGGGTTTTCTTTTGACCATACCATACGGACACCAATATAGGAGCTGTTTGCTGTATAACTGAATGAGCAGGACATCTGCACCGTTTGACCTTGGTACAGTACTGAACTTACATTTGTAGTGCACACTGGATCAGAATCTAAGAAAACATTAGAAAATTTATTATATTAAAATAAAAATGAAAGGCAGTGATTTCTCTACTACAGAAATCTTCCACAAAATTTGTAGGAAAAAGTAGGTTAAAGCGAATTCCGATTGAATAACGGTATCATTGATTATAAATGCAACAATAATATTAAAATAAATGCATTGAATATTGTGGCGAACCGGGTGCTCGAGGTCCCTAGGCCTGTAAAACTCAAGATGGCTCTGCCCGGTCTGCTACACGGGGTAGGACTCAACACTAAGGCACGTGTCCGACTGTCCGTTCGTCTTAGCTTTTTGGCTAATAATACTAGGCTCTCACACTACGCACTCAATCTTCGCCCGTTTCCTTGGCGCACCGCACCTTCCTATAGCTCAATGTATCTACGCACCGCACTAATCTCGCGACGCACTCATCTCAACACACCGCACCTATATCTCAGCGCACCGAAACGCACTTACCGGTAGCTCTCAACGCACCGAACCTATATCTCAGCGCACCGAAACGCACTTACCGGTAGCTCTCAACGCACCGAACCGCACCTATCTCTCAGCGCACCGCACCGAACTTAGCTCTCAAAGCACTGCACCGCACCTATCTCTCAGCGCACCGCACCTATCTCTCAGCGCACCGCACCTATCTCTCAGCGCACCGCACCTATCTCTCAGCGCACCGCACCTATCTCTCAGCGCACCGCACCTATCTCTCAGCGCACCGCACCGCACCTATCTCTCAGCGCACCGCACCGCACCTATCTCTCAGCGCACCGCACCGCACCTATCTCTCAGCGCACCGCACCTATCTCTCAGCGCACCGCACCTATCTCTCAGCGCACCGCACCGCACCTATCTCTCAGCGCACCGCACCTATCTCTCAGCGCACCGCACCTATCTCTCAGCGCACCGCACCTATCTCTCAGCGCACCTCACAGCACCTAAAGTGCTTCTTCTTAGGGTGCTCCGCTCTCAGAGTGCTTAATCCTTCGCGACTCCGGTCTCTCGGTGCTTAACTTCAGGGTGCCTCCTTAACTCAGGGTGCTCTCCGCTTAAGGTGATTTCCTTATCTCCGGGTGCTTTCCACCTAAAGTGCTCTCCTTAAAGTGCTCAAGATGTCCTATTCTTATTAAAACTCTATATGGACCTTTCCTTCCATACACGCGCTGCTCTCAGCTATCGGCCCTGCTGGAACCGCTATTTAAGCAGTTTCTAACCGATCAAAGAGCGGTGTGCTAAACTCACTATCTTAATATTCCTCAGGCACTTTCCCATCTTCATTCAAAAACTCTTTTGTCACTCCTCTCCTAAAAAAGCCTGGTCTTGACAGAGAAGATCTTAATAACTATCGCCCCATCTCAAATCTTTCACTTCTATCAAAACTTACTGAGAAAATTGTGCTTTCTAGACTGACCGAACACCTTTCAAATAACTCGCTATATAATGCTCATCAGTCTGCCTACACTAAACATCACTCAACTGAAACCGTTCTCGCCTACATTCATGATAGACTCTTAACCGCAATCGGTCTCCGACAAGTTACTGGCCTTTGTCTCCTTGACCTCTCTGCTGCATTTGATACTATAGATCACAAAATTCTGCTCGAACGACTCTCTCTTTGGTTTGGAATATCTGAAATAGCTCACAACTGGTTTTCATCTTATCTTAAATCCCGGTCTTTTCAAGTGTCCTGTCTTAGCCAAATTTCTCTATCTCACGCTGTAGATTTTGGAGTGCCTCAAGGATCTGTTCTTGGGCCTGTACTGTTCAGCCTTTACACCACACCACTCTCATCTTTAATCAATTCCCTCAATTTAAATCACCAACTCTATGCTGATGACACTCAGCTATTCCTTTCCTTCTCACCTCTTTCATTCAATGCTTCTATTATTGAGCTTGAATCTGCATTCTCATCAATCTCTGCTTGGATGTCATCTAATCTCCTCGCTCTTAACCCTTCTAAGACAGAGTTTCTTTTAATTGGACTACCCCAACAACTCAAAAAAAATGACAATCCTAAACTAGTTTTGGCTTCTGACACCACAATAATCCCTGTTCCAACTGCTAGAAATCTAGGATTCAAATTTGATTCTTTTCTAAACTTCGAATCACAAATTTCCCAATTATCAAAAGCCTGCTATGTTCATATTCGTGACCTTCGCCGCCTACGTCCTTGCCTAGATACTAAAACTGCCTCCACAATTGCCACTTCAATAGTCCACTCCAAATTAGATTATTGTAACTCCCTCTACTATAACCTTCCCAAAGCCTCTATCAACAAATTGCAATCAATACAAAATGCACTTGCTCGTGCTGTTACTAAGTCACCTAAATTCTCCCATATTTCCCCCATACTAAAATCATTACATTGGCTTAAAATAACTGAACGTATCCAATATAAGATAATAACACTTACACATAGCTCACTTCAGTCATCAAAACCTGTCTACCTTAGGTCACTATTAACCCCTCAGCCTCCTCGACCCACACGTTCGTCATCTCATCTCACTCTGTCACGCCCGCTAAATCAATCATCCCTGAAAATTTGCAACCGTGCCTTCTCATATGCTGCACCTGAACTCTGGAACTCGATCCCAGCTTCCCTTCGCACACTTGGACACTTTAAAACAATAAAATCTGATTCCTCATTTCCTATAATTCCCGCACTATCTCCTCAAGTCTTCAGGTCTAAGCTTAAATCCTTCCTGTTTCTTAAATCATTTCCGCCATAGCTGTAACAACCTAGCCTCACTGCCCTTCGGATATTGACTATTGCCTGGCTGATCCCACACCTTTCCTATAGCTATTTTAAGAGAGGCTGAGCGCCTAAGAATAAGCAGCTACTGTTGTGCTGCTTTCCAAGGCGCTATAGAAATCCACGAGATTTTACTTTACTTTACTTTACTCTCTTTCCTTAACGTCTTGCGCCATCTACCGAATACTTATTCCTTAGATTATCTACAATATTTGGGCAATTATTATTTATGTATTATTTCTAAAGGACCACAGGTTTATTTATTATTGATTATTAATCCTTTCTAATGCTATTTTCTGATTTCGCCACAATATAAATGCAGTGATTGTTAGTGCAATGGATGCACTTTGGAGAGAATCTCATTCAAGATCTTGATATAGTAGGTTTGATTAGATCCCGCTTCAGTTTTTATCGTTCCTCGCACGAGATAATATTTTACATACAGGCTGTGTATTGAAAATCGTTCAGCAGAACACGGCAAAACAATGTAAAGAAAATAAAATACTTTTACCAAATGAATTGAAAGGCCAAGATTTTGTTTCATAATATTTTTGAAAGCAAATAGCAGTAAAGAAATTATTGAATTTGAATAATTATTATTAGGAAATGACACATGGAACTAACTTACTGTATACAATCAGCTGAGCAGAAGCAGTTGCAACACCTTCATTGCAGAAGTAGGTTCCAGCCAAAGATTCATTTACTGTTTCTATTATTGTCAGTGTGCTAGTAATGTCTCCTGCATTAGATACGCTATAAGTATCTCGATATGGGGCATCAACATTACTGCCAACGGAAATAATGCTTGAAGTAGATCCACCAACTGGGAAAACACCCCAGCTTATGAAGCCCCAACCATTGGTCGATGTGCAGTTGAGTGCAACTCCTGTAGCTCCTTCCGCGACTGCCTTATTCTGTGGTAGGGGATCTATCAGTTTAGTGACTACATCTACAATGCAAAATGACAAATACATAAATAGAGTGTAATAGCCAATAGACATACACTGAAATACTGCATTAAAACTTTCTTTCGTATAGCAATGTGTATTGGTGTATTTGTAAACCTTAAAACCCCGGAACCGAGTATACTCGGTTACATTGTATATAGTTACAAAATATTTGGCAGTTTAAGGGTACGCAGCCACTATCCCCAAAAAAGCTGAACAATCGAACTGGTATTTGATAAGCAGCCCAATACAACATTCACAGTTCCTCTCCGGACTGCTTTATTCTGTGGGAAAGGAATTTTCACAGCACCAAATACAACTACAATGCAAAACAGCAGATATGAGACTCAAGTAACACTGACTTCTGCATTAGAAGCTTACAGTATGTTGTGTTCTCATCAAGCGAAACTTCAACATTATCTCATTCAAAATCCACAGATAGATAAACACTTAATTCAGAATATACATTACATTAATTCAACAACAAAAAAACAATCCCCTCTATTTCATTTGTTTGGCAAAATCAATGCTGGATACACTGGAGCACAAGGAATTGCAGGAGCAAGAGCGATTTATGGCAAGCGAATAATAATAATAATAATAATAATAATAATAATAAATAATAATAATAATAATAATAATAATAATAATAATAATAATAATAATAATAATAATAATAATTATTATTATTATTATTATTATTATTATTATTATATATATATATATATATATTAATTATCAATCATAAGAGTAGTATCTATTAAGTAGCGAGACAAAAATTTTTGGCGCTAGGCAACAGACTCAATTACGATTTCATTTGCTCCATATCTAAATGTTCCACATTTTTTTCATTTGCGAAATTTTGCAAACTCTCAAATTTTTTGAAATCGGATACATAAAAGCAATCAATGTCAGTATTGATTATAAAATCAAATATAAAGATGTCTTTGTTAAGTAGGCCTACCTGATGCTGTGAAGAGAAATAACAAAATAAAACGATCCTCATCTTAATCAGTTCCGGTGTCTTAGTCGATTTCGAATCAAAATGACAGCAAGATGATAATTTTACGATTTAAATAAAATTCAGTCAGAGTTTCAGAAAATCTGATAAAGAGCAACTTCCAACCATAAAATCCTGCCAATCCGAATGACGGAATTGCCCTTTGATATTTAGTTTTCTTCCTCCTCAAGCAATCGGCTTACCGGTACACTTTAAATGTTGTCCAACCTTCAATCGCTGCTGAACCTCATGGCGAAAATCTCTGAGACATTCGACGAGGAAGAACAACCTATTATAGCCAAATCTAATGCCGGATTTACCCTCTGGTACTTAGTCTTGTTCCTGCTTAGGCACTTGGCCTACAGCTCACCTTGATATATTGTCGAACATATCTACAGCCGTTGCTAGGTCCTATGACATATGCCTTTGTAAAATTCGACAAGGCCTAGCCCACGACCTTTTCAGCAACCTAATTAGTATAGGCCTAGACATGATTTTCTGTGCTCATGAGTCATGCCTGAGCTATGGCCTACTTAAGCTCTGCCTTATGCTGTGACGTAGCTAACGTGCTTAGTTAAGCGTTCAGTATGAAATGCCTGGCTTTTAAGTTCCATTGCGGTTAAATAACTCCCGTTCCATCTGCAAATGATTAGTAATTTCATAGATTGAAGAACTTTTCCAAATTTTAGAAAATGTACAATTTTTGTATTTAAAAATATAAATAACTTATGTTATTGTAGAATTTTTAAATTAAAAACTATAAATATGTTATTTATTAGGCCTAACAGCAATCATAATCTCCAGGGTTTAATTTGGACCGTTTTCGGGGAATTGCTCTTTTCTCTCGGAAATTATAAATTCCCCGGAAATGTTGGCGTACTACATCAACTAACAGTAGCCCTCTAGCTGAGTATCCCCCGGCTTTGTTAGTTTCCCTCCGGATCCAGTAGTCTAGATTAAATACTGATAATCTCTCTTTCGCTGCTGGTTCAGTTAGAGTAATAAGGATTATTATTATGGAAAAATCTTTAACACCTAACAGGCTAAAGCTAGTCTAGATGTTGTCAAAGCGTTTAATACAACTCCTCCTAATGCCACGTTCCTCTAATTTGAAACTAATCCCACAGCATACTATAGACTATTCCGATTGCCGTCAATGCTACATAGGTCCATCGATATCCTGGTAATGTAACGCTAACGCTTACTGGCACATACAAGTAAATTATAACTGTTGATGTAATGTGGCGTCAAGAGCATTCTTTGTTAGAGCATAACTTTATGTTTTTCTTAAAACCGGGAAATTTTTTCTTTTTAATTGTAGGTTACGACAGACTTGCACACGCAGTTTCTTTACGAGCGAAATTCTTAACATTATTCCTCTAAAATAAAGTTCAAATCATGAGCGAGTTATTAAGAAACAATGGATGTTCAGTTGTTCACACATCATGTATGGTTGGCGAAAGTGAAGCTAAGAAGGGAATAGTTTGTGTAGGCCTATGTTGGCGGCGATTGACAATGAAATAAGTAATTTTCAGAAGGACATTTGTTGTTTCAAAGGCGACTGAGAATAAATTCGTACTTTCAAAATCAAAAGAGCTCCCAAGTAACTACCTAAGGCTATTCAGGCGACCCCTTGCCCTGATGGCACATTCCAGCAGACACCATGAATTTTTTTATCATTTTATTATGACGTTATATTCCGTTGTCAATTTTAAAATTTGGGTCTCTTTAGTTTTTTGGCCATATTTTAGCAAACTCTAAAGATATCAGCATGAAATTTGGCAATTACATCAGAAACATTCCCAGGTATACGACCTATAAATTTAATTGAAATCGCTACACACGCGGCGGAGATATTAAATGGGTCCAGTTTTTACTTTTACACCCTGTATATTTATATATGTCATCGGTACTTTAAAAATATATATATATATACATATAAAAATACAAATTAGCTTATAAAAACTAGAATAGATTAATTATTACCAAAAATTGGTTTCACCGAAATTTTGATTGATATTCTTGATTTCGACTTACTGCAGGCAATGCAGCATTAAAGATGAATGATTTTGAAAGAACTAACCTATTTTCATGCTCATTTTCACCTGAAATTAAGGTTTTAAGCTATGGCGTATAATAAAATCAGAAAATCAGTCCTTCATTCAGTCGAAAATTACGTAAATTTGGCCAATGACGTGACTACAAAATAACCTGATGCACTCTGTTTTGCTAACCAACAATTGTCATATGCAGTGTTTATTGTAGGTCTTCTCTGGGAGAAATCTCCTTCCCCAAAGTTTGAAATCCCCACAAATTTTGACATTTTGGCAAGTAATATGAGTTCCCCAATATCTGTTCCCTCAATTTTAAACTCTCCCCAATGCCTAGGATCTAGATGGGTGGGTAGAATAGCCACTGGTCATATGTCATTAGAAATGGCGACACCTTAAGATCAATGTATGGATTTATGGTCCTTGGAAGTTCAAAAGGTCCTGTTTGGAAAGCAACGGTCATCTATTCAAATACAACTTTAACAGATTTTAAAATTTGTTCACAAAATATTTCACATTTATTTATATAAACATCGAGTATTTCATTTAACGTAACATCTATTCCAGAGTCTATTGCGCTTGAGTAGACAGTGGCTTAAAAATCTATACATATTAAAATCTAAACGAATAACCTACAACAGCAATAGTGTACGAGGATAATAATTTACAACAATATGGTTTCCTAATTGAAATCTAATGCAGCAGCCCTTAAACAACAGCTCACTAGCGATGAATTAGTGGAGACCTGAGACCGAGGTCTTAGTACTGAGTGCGGGTAATCAAAAGCAAATATCCTTAGGCTACATCAATATTTTCTCAGAATTTAATTTTGCCCTAAAATGTTTTTAATACCACAGAAAGTCCAACTCACAAATTCAGAAGAGACAATCAAAAAATCAAGGCGACAGTAAGATAGTTAGGCCTAGTCTACTGAGTTAACTGAAAAACAACTTTAAAACAGATTTCCATAATCCATTAATATGTAAATAAAGGAAAAGATTATTTCAGAAATAACAGAGAATAGTTTTTATGACATTCGACATCCGCGAAATCATCCAGTTCTCTGTCATCTTTCAAGAAAAATTTAAAGATTAATCTGTCGAAATATTTTTCTGTCTCTATAATTGCATTTCATTCATATTTATTTGCGTGCAGTTAGGCTACTGTTAGTTTTTAAAGCTGGACTCAGCAATGTGTTTTTGCTCCTTGGCATTCGATAATATGGCGCACAAGAAGTTGTCAGTTTAATAATGATGATGATGATGATGATGATGATAATAATAATAATAATAATAATAATAATAATAATAATAATAATAATAATAATGAGCAGGCCAAAGTATGGATCTATTCTAAATGTATGCTATAGCGTTGCAGAATCCTGTTTTGTACTTTAAAGACTAAAAGACTCAAGGCAAAGTTTTTATTTTCCAAAAGCAGTGGTCAGCGGAAAACCAAAACTTTTCGTATTCTAATGTAGGGTCGGATGACCAAAGCAAAGTTTCGACCCCTGCAGCGTTCGTCGTCCTCGACCAGTGGTCGTTGAGTATTTCGTAATGCCGCAGAAAAAATTAGAATAATGGTGTTTAGAAGCTACCAACGAAACTAACAAATTGAAAAATCGCCAAATTGAATGGAGATATTCTCATGAGAAATTCTATCGATGTTTCGAGGATAACGGAAAGGAAAAAAATCTGTAGAGGATTTTTCCAGTGAATAAAAACGCGCGTGGATGACAAATGCCCAGCATCGAGTTAAAAACTAACGCATTTCTAAAAACAAACTTCTACGAAGTCAACTGTTGAACATTACCCATTCAAGTAATATATTATTTAACAAGTCACGTGATATTTCACTAAATCTGATCTAACTAAATAAACTGAATTATGCGGAAAGACTTTGAGATTTTAAGGCGCAAAAACGAAAAGAGATCGAACAATCAAAATTTTTCGCACAAACGACAACTTCAAACGTTGAAAATCGAGATTCTTTTCCGGAATGAAGTTTCCAAATAGGCTCACATCCTGAGATAAACTTAAACACAACAGCTTGAAATAGTGCAACACATAAAGTTTTGTGCGGTTATGAAAACAGCGGTGTATTAAAATATATTGCTTTCTAAAAGTCACGTTGAAGATAAGAAAGTAATAATCGGCTTGACAATAATCATTAGGCAACAGAATTAATTACACAAAATACTACATATAAAACGATTCGAAGAAAAACAACTCTAGATGTATATCTGGATTTCCTGTCTGAAGGATTTAATTAAAGTACTTAATTAGTGTATTCTACAGTGCCTAACGCGTGCAATGTAAAATGGTGACTATATACAGACCATGTAATGAACGCAATGCCCCCGACACTATGTCACAAACGTCTTGTGATTTCACGACGAGTTTACTTTCATAATAACCAGCCGCCTCACTTGGCAAGATTCTCTTTACACTGATGCAACAAGCGACCATCCATCTGATTGCTGCATCCATGTAAACAGACAATTTTTGCATTTGGATGATTGAGTAACTCGTTGCCTAAAGTAGGAAAACATTTCGAAATGCAGTTTATCTCAAAATCAATTTAATACTTTCAATAAGGTATCACATGACATTCGTGGAGTTAAATTCCATACGTTAAATATAATTAACAGATATTTGAAACATCTTCAGTGAATATCAATTTTCGCTTTGAGGTCTACAGCGACTGTGTGCACGCAAGAGCAATGGACATCACATCACTTCACAAGAAATGGAGCCAAGCGGGCGAATCACTGCCGGCAGCAGCAGCAGCTTCGACACCGCTGGAATAACACTCGACCACGTAATTGGAATTTCGATTATTGTCCCAGAAACTTTCCCCCAGATCTTCTCCCGCTCTGTAGCAGATCGCAAACTCCAGCTTATTTCCCACACGGAAGCAGCTTGGCAAGACGAGTGAAAACGTGAATCGATCGGTTGTTCCGTCGCTCGAGTTCATCACGTACGAGGCGGAATTGTCGCGAAACGTCGACCAGGCGTTCATCGAGTATCTGACGATAACGCTTTTCCTGTAGGACATATTAAAGACGCGAATACAGCCCTTGATGACAAAGTCGCGGTCGTTTGGGACGCAACTTTCGAGACAGACGCGTTGATCGAAGACCCGGCAGAGAAAATCGGGAAGAGATCCAGGCTGCGAAAAACTGATTCCGAGGTAACCACGCGAAGACGCGGCAGTGTGTTCGGGATCGGCGAGGCAATTCAGAGGAATCGCGGAATTGGGAATACTCGGGATTTCGTCTGAACTGCGAATATGGCGGATCGATTCGAGTTCTAGTCCGAGGGCGTCGGCGAATCTGACCGCTTTCTTCTTACGAGGCGTTCCCGTCGGAGACGCCTTCAGCGAGACCGACCGACGGACGATGGTCGGCCGCGAAGGGCCTTCGTCCCCGTCGCCGCCGCCGCCGCCGCCGCCGCCGTCATCGTGGCAAGAGTCGTCGGGCGATAGAAGACGGTCACTGCGGATCATCGAAGAGCGCAGGATGGCAGAATCATGCCCCGGGAGTGAAGGCGATGACCTGCTGGACGGTAACTCGAATTTGCTGGAACTTACAATGAAACGCTTCTTTCCCGTTTCGCCAACTTTCTTTTTCTCCGTTATTTCCTCTTGTCGTTGTTCTTCTTCTTCTTGGAACTCGCTTTTAGACAGATCGATTATATACATGGAGAAGAAATCGGCATTCAGCGCAAGAGAACCGGTTATGGAAGCAGGTTCGTCTACTGCTGACCGATGCTTGTCGTCGCAGAGGCTGGGAACGTCCTTTGGCAATTCATCGCCGCGTCGAAGCACTTCTTCCGCCTTTTCAAGCAGATCGTCAGCCCTTTGCGGTTTAAAGAACGCTTGTTCTGGTTTATCAAAAATCTGTTCTGGCGTTTCGAATGTCGTCTGTTCCAGTAGATTGCCTTCTTGGATTGGCAGTTCGAAAATCTGTTCCACCTTATCAACGATTTGTTTTGGCTGGCTTGCAACATGCTCCAGTACACGTTCTGACGAACTGCACAGCTGGTCTAGCATTTCATCAATTTCTTCTGAAGTATTCTCACTAATCGTGTTGACTAATCGAGGTTCTAAACACACATGCTCTGGAAATTTTTCAGCAAATACCATTGGGTCATCATTATGTTTCAATAACTCGGTGTCTTGCGTTGGAAAATCGCACAAAGGTTCTGCTACTCTAAGCGGTAGTTCTGTGGCGTCATCGACACGATCCTTCACGCCATCATCAGGTGTCGGAAGAACGTCAGCGAATTCCGATGGGCAGTCAATCAGTCTTGATTCATCGCCAACTTGATTAAGTTCGCTTTCGTTTTGTTGTTTTGTCATGCTACACTCCAGTTTAAGAAAGTCGTAAACTTGTTCTAGTTTGTCTTGATCTTGTTTACCCAGACTGCTATCAATTTCTTGTATATTGTCACCTTGTTCTGAAGCACGATTAACATGTTCCAATTGATTGTGAATATATTTCAGGTCACAATAAATTTGTTCTGGTTCGTGATGAATCTGTTCTGTTTCGTGATGACTCTGTTCTGTTTCGTGATGACTCTGTTCTGTTTCGTGATGACTCTGTTCTGCTTCGTGATGACTCTGTTCTGGTTCGTGATGAATCTGTTCTGCTTCGTGATGACTCTGTTCTGCTTCGTGATGACTCTGTTCTGCTTCGTGATGACTCTGTTCTGCTTCGTGATGACTCTGTTCTGTTTCGTGATGACTCTGTTCTGTTCCTGCTTCTGTGATGACTCTGTTCTGTTCTTTGTTCTGCTTCGTGATGACTCTGTTCTGCTTCGTGATGACTCTGTTCTGCTTCGTGATGACTCTGTTCTGCTTCGTGATGACTCTGTTCTGCTTCGTGATGACTCTGTTCTGCTTCATGGTGACTCTGTTCTGGTCCATGACGAATCTCTTCCGGTGAGCAGTGATTCTGTTTGACTTCTTGGTATACATGTTCTGATATGTCGTACATTTGTTCTGATGCATTTCGTATTTGTTCTGCCAGATCGCAATCGATTATCCTAAGATCGCCAACACTCTCTGACTCGCGACTGGTTTCATCCAACGCCTTACGTCCCTCGCTACAGAGGCTGACGAACTCTTTTGACGCTTGATCTGTCATCGTCTGATCTGCATCGGAATTAATCGCGTCACAAGTCGTCACCAATCTGCAGCAATGCTCCAAGTCATTCGCTGTATATCCAGGTAATGAACATTCGATTAGCGACAACTCTTCAGCTATACTTTCATTGCCATCCATAGTATAAACGGAAGCAGCCTTATCCTCTTCTGGACAGCAGCCATAGGATAAGAGGTCGATGGTCTCCTTCGCTGGAGAGTCGAGAGCATAAGTCGGCTTCTGTGCGTCGTTTCGATCTGAGTCTAAATTCGCAGAAACCAGAAACTCATTGGACGTTGTCAATGGCTCTGATTCTACACTCGGAGTAGTCAAGACAGAGCCATTTCCAGCATCAATACCGACAGATGGCGCACTGCTCAGACTACCAACGAAACTCAGATTTTCAACGGTATCATCGTATTTCCAGTCCAAAATGTCAAATTGCAAATGTTGCGGTCCAAGGCTACTTCTGTTACAAGTGCTCTCCGAAGACGAATAGAGGCTAAGCGCTCCTTCGATGGATCCCGATCTCTCAAACGCACAACTGTCAGTACAAGAATGCGACAAATAGCCATCGTCTGTGGTGTTCTCGAGATCTACGCCAGATGCCAGTTTCTCGTCAAGATCCAAAGTCAATATCTGTGGGACTTTCTTTGGGTTTGATTGTGTTGCTATCTGTTGATGTCACAGTGGCTCCTGTTACTGCGTCTCTTGTCTCAGCAACAGTGGATGTTTCTAATTGACCTTCACCTGATTCTACATCCACATCATTCGAATGAATTTCTGTGTCTGTGTAATAATAAGGAAAGATTCTTTCGTTGACGATGACTAATGCACCTCGGACGTCAGTCGAAGTGTTCGTCATCAGAGGTACTTCATCGTCACCTACAGGTGGTTCTTTATCACCTGTTGGCACTGTGTCGATGTCTGATAGCTGAGTAGGAGGACAGATGGTTTCGTTTTCGCTTTCTAATATAAGATCTAGTCTATGTAGAGGTGAAGATGCACTCAGCTCCGTCTTCTCGGTAATTAATTCAAATCGTTCTTCGTCTTCCTCGTCTGATAAAAACTCCATGTGCTGGAAGAAGTCTGAAATGGGAGCGGGGATATCTGCTGGAAATTGGTCTTCTTCCACTGGACAAGAAACACTCGAGTTCATCAGTTCTTCTAGACTTTCCTTGAATATCTCTTTCACGAAAACCTCCGCAGTTCTCTCAAATATCTCTTCAAGATTCTCGCTTTGTTGATGATTGAGCGATACATTGAAGTCAGCACTCTTCGCACTTCCGCTCAAATCGAAATAATATTCGTCAGTTTTTTCAACGTCTATGCACTGATCAGTCCCTGAACCATGATTCTCGTCCTGGTACGGTTCGTATTCGTTGGTGTCGTAGTGTTCAAGGGAGTAGTTAAAGTCTTCCTCTCTTAGGAAGTCGTTTTCTGAATTTAGTTCGAAAGTATTTCGAAAATAAATCTCTTTGCTATTTACGGATTGCGCCTCTTCATCTTCTTCATCTTCGCAATCTGAATTCTCCGATACAAATTCGTCATTCGAGTCTTTAAGTTGAGGGGCAGTAGCTTTTGTTTTACCTCCATTATTATTCACACGAACATCTCTGACGCACTTAGCCATTAAAAGCTTCGACGAATAGTCTTTAGTTTCACCGGAAATGGCAGCATCTTGGAAATATATAGAATCTTTGCCTGTATCGTCCGATTCATTCTTATTGTCATCAATCTGCTGCTTTGGTATTTCGGAATTTTTATTAAAATCGATGTTTTTCTTGTCCAGATAGTTCTGGTCGCAATCGGCAAAACTATCGCAGACTCTGTCTATTGCCTCGATGACATACTGCGTCACCTTCACTACGTCATTTGAAAATGACTTGTGACGTGTCAGCGTTTTGTCGATAATGACGCCGGTATGACGTAACTGTTCTTGATCTTTGTCTTTCGTTTTTATGCTCTGCTGAGCAATTCCGGAAGAAATAGCGTTAACAGAATCCGGAATTCGTTGATGTCCGAAACGAATGGGGTCGCTGTAAACTGTTACACTTGGACGATTCGCATCAGTGAACGCAGCTGGTCTGCCGATCGAAGTCGTTCTGCTTGAGTGAATCTGAGGACTATCGAGCCCCACAATGGCTGCACAGGAACCCTGATCGTCTGATGACGTAATATCCGGAAATGACCAGGAGATTCCGGTGTCCGGAGAATCGCAGACAAACCTCCGCTCTAGATCGGCGCTCAAAGGAAGCACTACTCCTCCTCCTCCCTCCTCCGCTGCTCGCATCTCTCACGGAACTTCCGTTGCTAGCTTCACACATCGTGCTCCACCTGCTGTCCTCCGACGATTTGGAAAAGCAGACCTCCTCCTCCTCCTCGTCCACCTCACCAGCTGGATTGTCCGCCTCTACCATGTCTCCTCCTCCTCCGTCGCTGTCTTCCTCGTCCAGCAGCCGTGCTGATGACGAGGCGCTCAAGGCCACGCAACGCTCAGCACCCGGTTCTGTCGCTCCTCCGACGGTTCCATCTGGCAAGATCACGGCAAGACAGTGCACCTCTCTCTCCTCGTCGCACCCTCTTCGCACCAGCTGAGCGTCGCCCTGGGTGGGGCCTCCTCCTCCTCCTCCTGGCCTTCGCGTGTCCCCGGGTGTCCTTGGCCGATGAGGCCGTAGTGAGGTTGCTTCGGTTTCCTCGTCGATCGACGATTCTGCTGCTTTTCGTTGTTATCGATTTTCGGCGACAGAAGCGACACCTCGCGGTCGGCGTCGTTGTGTCTACGTGCACAGCACCCAAACAGATACATGACTGGAAGAGAGGGGATTGACGAAAAGAGGGAAGGAAGGATGAATCCCACTAAACGTGCGTCAGAGGTCGCTTCTTATCGGCGATTCTATTAATACACGTAGATGGCGACAGGAGAAGACGTCGACGAGACCCGGATTCAAACGGCGGCGTTCTCACTCGGCACCCATCACGGCAGCTGCAGTTAGCCTCCAGGAACATTCTACAAACACACGCACAGCAAAGGCATTCGATGCGGAATCCCAAATGCATTCGTCTCGCAATTCGGACACATCTAATTCACCAGATGGCGCTATGCGAATGTGGGCCTCGATATCAAAACACACCAAGCCACGCCCCCTCTGCTTAGTTATTCATGACATGTACGCCACCTATCGCCAGCAACAGACAGTGCGTAACTACTGCCACCCAATAAGCCTCCCCCGCATTCTTCCCAAAAGGAGGCTGAACCAAAGGAAACAAATGTGCGTATTCATCCGACCCATTTTTAAAAACAGACTGAAAACCCATCTATTTCGGGAGTCATACCGTTTGTAAAGCGCATTTGTCTTTGGTCCCGCTATCCTTACAGCGCTATATGAATAGTCCAGTATACATACATACATACATACATACATACACACTCAATGCAGCGTGTCTAAACACAGATGGCAGTGGAGAAACGGAGATGAAGAAGTCGATACTAACGCTGGCTTCTGACCGCGAAGCACATTTATTGGCCCATCGTTCAAAGTCAGTCGCAACAGAAGCACAGAGAGACGAACGCTGCCGCCGGAATTTTAGAAATCCACTTCACGACGCGATCAAATCCATAAAGGAATGTCGGAGAATAGCGCACGAAATAACCGAAAAATAACGAAAAATTTTAGATGGAAGAAGCATCCAATGGGCCTGATCTACAGTATGGCAGTCTCTTGCCACCACAGAAATACACGGACGCAAAGACACGGCTGAGATATCAGCGTATGCGACTGTACAGCAGCGATGCATAGAGCACCAGAAGCACTAGATCCACTAGCTAGCGCCGGTGGCCAGCAGCAGTGCGGCTCACTGCATTTCGCAATCTCTTGCACTCCCGCTGTATGCACTGCTCGCGTACAGCGCGTCCTTAGCTCCGCCTAACGCGTACCTCTCGGCGCATGCGCGTCAACGTCAAGGTCGTTTGAAGGTCGTAGGGTTCCCTGTTACTTGTGTCGATTGAGCGACTGTCTGTCTGTCGTCTGTCTGTCCGTCTGCCTGAATGACCGTCACGTCGTCTCACTCAATCTGTTGTTCTCTGTCTTACAGTGGCGGTTCCAGGATTTGGTAAGTGGAGAGGGGCGTTGGGGTGGCAACTTCTAAGCATGGAGGGCCAACCATTTGTTGCTAGGCATGTAGTAGTAAATATAGGGCCCCAACAGAGGGGCTACTGGGGGCAGGCATTCAATAGGGAATGTGCACGGGCTCCTCTGCCCCCCCTCGTGTGGAGCTGCCACTTCTGTCTTATGCGGTAATTCCTTTATTCAATCAGAATCTGTCAAGTCTTCTTTGCTCTTGTTCTTTACTTGACTGTTTCGTATTTTTCAGATATTAATTATTAATTAAAGGAATGTCGAAGTCAGAAAACCAGTTGTCAATCAAATTTGCAATCATTCACTCTTTTGTCATTTGAAGCGATGTCTGTCTTCACCACCCAAATCTAATGTTTGCCGTCTCCATCCCTCCCCTCCACCCTCCAACCCCTAAAAATTATGCTTAATGTAGAATGTCTAATTTGACAAGACATCTGTAACGAAAATCACGCCTAGATGCTGGTTGCAGAAAGCGCATTACTTTGAGATGAGTGACACTATTGAAGTTTGTCTATATATCGAAGCGAGCACAGCATTTGGCCAGTCATTTCCTGTGAATTCTGTTCTGTCCAAAGACGTTGATGAACAAGTGAGCATCGATGATTCATCACACAGCAGCCATTGTTAAATCCTGCGCAAAGGGAAGAAGATGATGTTGTTCTATATCGAGCCTCAACCATATGCAGACTGGATTGCCTTTTAGGCTTCGTATGCTTCAACCTTTGATCGATTAGAACTTACAGAATCAATCGATGAATTACATACTATAGTCATGACCTGCTTCGAGCTACAATGCAAATGACAAAGTATAGGCCTAAGCCACACCTTGAGAAAGCCAGTAGTAGACCGCACTTTAGGTCCCGTAATAAGATACGCGAAATTATGCGTATTTTATGTCCAATACTAAAATAGGTGTAACTTACGTGTAAGCCTATATATTGCATGTAAAAATACGTTGGCGATGGCGTCGAGCCAAGACATAATTCCAGGGGTATATCGGTATATATAATATACCTCCAAAATCAGTAAATTAAGTTAAATCTCGACAACAGTAAATGTGTTTAGCTGAGGTCAATTCCTTCAGTTCACCTATCCGAGGCAACGTATTTTAACGCATGCGAATTTTACCGTAAGCGTATTGTAAGCCTATTTATCTTAGTTGATAAATCTTTCTCCTGTCTTTGGCCACCATGAGGCAGACTGAATTAACACTTCACAGTAAGTGCAAAATCCTTATGGAAGAATAGCCACTATTTAGTGTTTAATGATGGTTTTATGCCTTTGACGATGGTTACTCTACACTGTTTACTTCGATTTCGAAAGACTGATCCATGAACTGCTCGGCCGAATTAGAATTCAAACGAATGTTTGATGGTTCTTTGTCTGAATGTAATTTGTAGATTTATTTTAAAACTAGCAAAAAAATGAGGTCATTTGCAATTAATTGTGATCACCGAATGCACAAAAGAACGAAAGTCTAACACCGCTTTGAAACGTTACATACACAGTAGGCCTACACACTGATATTGTTCTTAATGACTTTTCCATGAAGTTTACGAAAGAAATAAAAGCGGCAATTTAACAACGTAATGCAAATCTGTTTCTATACTTGAATTATAATACGATGCCATTGCAAACAAAGCTATAAACAACGAAAACCAAATTGTGCAAACATAATACGATTAACTCTAAGCTACCTCTTTTTGTAAAATCTAAAATGTTAAATAAGTCTAAGCCTATAATGGCCTCTCTTGTAGCAATATATTTCGAACACCTGGATTGAACGCCATCACTGTCAAATGCGCCAATCATTCTATTTGGACAAAGAATTGAGTGCTTTCGAGTGTCAGATCGATTCTCAAGTATAGAAGTGACTGGAGCATAAATGGCGAAATATCTGTAAACTGAAACTTAGTTGACATATTCGATTCTATACAAAAAAATGGCTTAGCGTTATTCGTATTATGTTTGCACAATTTGATTCATATTGTTTATAATAGCATTGTTTGCATTTACAATTTTTACATCATGTTATAACTCACTCAAGACTTTGTGCACAAATTTTGCTCTTAGAAGTTAAATATGCGACTGCCAAATTTAGAGATAGCGCATCAATTGAAGTTAAACGAACGATTCCGATCCTGGTGCTAGACTAAGTTCAATCGAACTCGAGTGAAGTCCATGGCTCTGCTCACAAGCGCTGTCAGTGTTACTAACACAAAAACAGAAATCGATTGTTGATGACAGTTGTAAGGTAAAGTAATATCTCGCAGATTTCTTAGGCCTAAGCGTTATTCATTAATGGAAGAACAGTAATCGCAAATGCAGCTTATTCTTAAGCACCTTACTAAGCAAAGAATCGATGACCAATCTCGCAATCCTTGGCGGTCAGTTGCATCTTAACAGGATGACCAGATAATGGACACAGGAAAGGTCACGCTGATCAACCGTACATCTAAGCCCACATTGACGAAGACTGAACAGATTGCCAGCAGTGTCTTCAGTGCCTGATCATTGAGCGATCGATTGCGTAGAATTACCATTCGAGTAATGTAAAGTAATCTTTGGATTCAATTGAACGTTTAAAAAGTAAGAAGAAGACGAAGAGACAATAAATTGTCAGGACCCTTTACTATGAAACTAACCTTTCAGTTTCTTCACAACGAATGAACGGTTTGAACTTAGAAAATAGGTTTAATTGAAGAGCTGTAGTTTCCTTCTTAGTCCTTTAATAAAAATAAAGATATATACATAAATACATACATATATATATATATAAACACAATGGTTCACTGGTGAGTGGGGATATCATATTTGTGGTTTTCGATTTAGAACAAATCAACGGAATTTGCATTATCACGTTCTGTTGACATCACCTTAGACGACCATTGACAGTCTCAGAGCTTCATGATATTCAGAATAAATCGCAGACTGAGAAACAAATAGTAGTGTGTTGATCATGTGTTTACCTTGCAATCGTTGCACTCCAGTTTCCTCTAAACATGTTAGATGGATTAGGAGACAGGCGCCGAGGATCACCGGCAGTTGCTTTTCCGTACCTTTAACCATGCACGTGTATATGTATATTTATGTAATATTACGTGCAGGATATATATATATATATACATATATATATATATATATATATATATATTATACATACATAATATTGCACATACAGATTGTCAGCAGTGTCTTTAGTGTCTACTGATAGAGCGACCGAATCAGGGCCATATTAACCTCCTTGAGGTTACATTCTCTGGCACTTTTCCATGCAGAAAGCGTTCCGTGCATTCTTGCATTGCTTCTCTTATTAAGATAGGCCCTACATTCCCTGGTCAAATTTCACTCGCGGATCACGGTTTTCCGGACCGATGGTGCAACAACGAAAAATTCTGTCAGTTTCCAAATGTTAGCTTCATTTTAATTCTAGAGTTTGATTTTAAAACAAAATAGAAGACGAAAGCAGATAAACAGATACTGATTGAATATGTCATAGAAAATATTTATTCTTCTGACTTTGCTTTGTATAATAATTGAGAGAACCTGAATTTACGAGTGGCGGAAGTATTAACACGTCGACAATAATAGTCGCGGACACAGCACTGCCAAGAATGTCAGAAATAATTACTAGAAAAATCTGTACAACAGAAAAATACTTTGGCGAGTTTGAGTGACCAATCATCTCACAACGCCATCTAGTGACCAAATTGAAGCGAAGATTGTTTGCTTACGAGCCCCACACCAAAAGGTGTCAAGTTTCAGCATCTTCCAGTTCAGAATTCCTGCCACAATATACGCCTCTATTGCATCTCTAAATATAATAATCAGTGGAAAGTTGGATGGAGTTGTGAGTCAGAACGAACTCTAAGTTTCCATCTGCATGTAGGCTAATCCGTGTTTCTTTACTAGAAATAATCCAAGATTGGCATTCCTTTAGATCTTTGACTAGGCTCACTCTCGACAGGTTTTCCGAGGCATAAGCGCTCTACATTTGACCATTTGGCGATTCTATTTGCTACCGACATTTCGTATATATTGATTTATTCCACAATCTTTGCCCTATGTCCATAGATTTGCTACGGCCACTACGCCTTTTGTTGCGGATTCAGAGTTGTCCATGGGTCGGTTTTCTGAACCCAAACCCAACCCAACCCATCAACTTCCCAACCCAACCCAACCAAACTCATATAATAACTCCTGTCTGCTGACCCAACACAACCAATCCAACGAAAAGGTGAAAGTACAATCGCTCGTTTAAAAACATACATAAGGGGTGTCCATAAATGACGTCATGCACTTAGGGGTCGGAGGGGGTTCAAACATTTGTGACAATGTGTGACGACGGGGAGAGGGGTTCCATAATTATGACGTCCATAATACTAAATCTTGTTATTAATACGGCAATGTTATGAAAATCGCGAGTAATTAGTAATTATTGTTGGTTATGCTTGGTAGTCTGTAATCTTTTTACTTATAATTATTAAATTTCATTTTAAAAAGGAATTTTAAAAAGTTTCGGAATATCTTTGTAACAACAATAATACAGTGTAATTATAACGAATATTTCCAAACGATTTCATTGCAATAGCCGCTTCATTCAAGAAATAAATGATTTGAAACATTAATTTTGACATTGCAAAAATGCGTTGTGACGTCATATTTGCTGGGGGTCTGACTTTTTGTGATGACGTGTGACGAGAGGATGGAATCAAAAACTGCCAAAATCGCGTGACGTCATTTATGGACGGCCACCAAATTCAGCGCATAGTTTATTTAGAGTCGTTACTGCAACAATCCTGTATGTCCATCGTCCATCGGACTATTTCAATGCTATCCACTTTGGCTGCCGACAACAGCGATCTAGCATCTCTTCCTACAGATGGAAAGTCACGCTCTGACTGCGCCGAGCTGGCTGATATGAAGATTACAGTGTTAATATACTAGTTTTTAAAAGTCTAACCTCTCCGATGACGTTCAACATCACTTGCCATTGAAGATTACAGTGTTAATATACTAGTTTTTAAAAGTCTAACCTCTCCGATGACGTTCAACATTACTTGTCATTGCCATTTTCCAGTGTAGCCTATAAAGTACTGAACGCGTCGAACAACGTTAAAACATATTTCTATCTTGCCTATTGCCAACTAGCTGCGGTCGGTCTAAGAAATGACTCAGACAAATAGAAAACAACAACCGACTCCCTTTATCCGTCCACGTGATTTGATAATTCTACTGTAAATTGCCATGGTCCGGTAAGCACAGGATACTGAATGTGTCGCCAACTATGGAATCTGGGCTAACGTACATGGCGCCAATATCATATGACATAATACAAGAATCTATGGCCATTTTCAAAGCATTGGCCTAAACAGAAGATCCATATTTAACGTGGTTAACAGATATAGACTCATGAAACCCAACCCAACCCATTAATTTTTTAAAAATCTGAACCCAACCGAACCAAACCCATGGGTTAAACCAATCCATGGACAACTCTGTGTGGATTATCAATTAATTTTTGGCTTTGTTTAAAATTCGCTGTCAGCGTCCAAAGTAAACGTATGATGCGCAGATGGCGAGTTTATAAGAAAAAAACTCACTTTGCACGGTAAGGTTCCTTTTGAAGAGGAGAAAATGCTGTAACTGGTGGCATCAGCTGTGGCTGAGGCGTTTCGGTTATTTTTCTGTGACTTAGTAAGATATTATATCATTTAATGGATTTATTGGTATGGAGCTATAGTTATCTCGTCTAAAAATCTGCTGAAGAATATGAAAATCATTTTCCATCGGTTTTAAACTGAATCATGGATTATCTCATAGATAATAAAGAAAATCAAAATTGTTTTCAGTGAACCTCTACAACCTGTGCTTAATTAATGCTTAACATTCAAATTTGTAAATATTCAGACATCATTTCATGAAGGATGTCGTCGTGAAGAAACAAAAGATCATTGATCGGGTGTTGTTGGATATAGACTATAGAGCAGTTACTGCACACTAGAGTAACAAATAAGCGTTATCATTATTATTATACTTATCGCTTAAATTTGTGACATTTAGAAAAAAGAATACCCTTTCTCATTACGTAAAGAAGGCGATGGAGTTGGCGACGTTGACATTGACTGCAAAATGATGCGCTTAAATTTGTTGTAAGAGGATACGCCATCCCTAAAAATGTCAAGAAGCTTATGTCGCAGATTTAGTAGACGGTGAATGCCGATTGGAAAAGGCAAAACTCAAAATAATAAGCATGAATAAACACATTAACATAATCCAGCAAAAGGCAACGACCATTCGTATAATGCTTTTTGTTGGACCATAAGAGTAGTATTCGACGGATACAATTATTTCTTACATTTCAAAAATTTATGCATCATCATAACTACAATATTGAAGACAAAGATACATGGACAGATATTCAAAAATACAAACTTCTCACGCGGAACATCTATTTCAATAGTCCTTTGAACAGGGATGGAGGATGCGTCGAAGATGCTTGCAACAGAAGCTTTTCAATTTCTTTTCTGTGAATTTAATAACAAAGTAAAATATGCATGGCATTTTCAAAATATATCAAATGGATGGGGAACTACGCTCCTATCGTGGCATGCCTTCATTTAGTCAGATTTAATGATTCAAAATTTCATTATATGTTGACATGGTCTCTCAAGATTTTTGGCATAGCCAAAATAATTAAAAGATTAAGTATGAATTTATTTAATTTCCGTCAACATTCGCTGTTTCATTGATTAAAAATACCGAAGACAAAATTAAAAGAATAGGCATTCTGTTTTTATAGTAGCCTTACGTCTGAGGGCAAGTTTCCAGATCAGTAAAATAACAGGAAGTAGACGACGATGATGATTGCGGCTGAGACGTCTGAGTTCCTTTTCTGCGGTTTTAACAGGTGGTCAGAATAAGCGAATGCAATCTCAAATCAGCAGACATCTTAAAAGCATGTCGTATTGCTATAGTTGTCGATCCTGAACTGTTAAATCAGTTCTATAGGATAGTGACGTAATTTTATCTTTGAAATTCTAAATTGCAAAATATTGAAGATATCAGCTGACGAACGAACATTGTGTTCATAAGTAACACTCACTCTGCATGTTGAACATTCGGATCAATGTAGATGTATGTTGACACCGGTGATGGTGGCTGTATCTGAAGAGTTTGAGTTCCTTTTCTGCGATTGAAAAACAAAACAGATCATAATATACATATTATACATTGACCGTATGCAATTGATAAGATTTGAGCTTTATTATGCTTATATTGGATCAACTAAGAGAGATATTGAATGTATCATCAAGTGTTTTGCTCTGTTGGCATGATCCCTTTAACCCATTCGCTACTAGAACCTTCGGCCCGAGGATTTCCTAAACCTAGCCTTTTTGTTCCCCTTCAGGCCAGAGGGTCACGTATATCAATAATGCAAGTCGTTCCAAAACGCGACAATAGTATTTATAATAATAATAATAATAATAATAATAATAATAATAATAATAATAATATAATAATAATAATAAGGTTTAGAGTGGTTCAGTAGGGTCTGCCCTGTGTCAGAACCACTGTTGCACTCATCCAAATCTAGTATCCCCTAGCACTGAAGTTTATTTTAAAATCATTCACACTCGTAGCCATTACTATCTCCTCGTCCAGTTAATTCCATCTGTCCACCATTCTTGCACTGAAAAGTGCTGTTTGCATCTCCCAACCCGTTTCTTAAACAGTTTCATGTTGTGTCATCTGGTTACATAATACTGTTTCAATGTAAAGACCCTAAACTGATAGACGCTTCGGTGTTGTAATTTCACTTTACGTACGCCAGTACGGGGAGAGTTGTCAAAGTAATGACAGGGTTTTATAGTATACATTGTTGCAGAGCAATAATCACTTGGTAGTCTATGGGAAAATAAGGATGTAGCCCACTTTTTGAAGGACGTAATGATAACGGTCATAGGAAAAGCCACTTGGAAACACGAGAGATTTCTGTATGCATCATCGCTCAGTTGTGAATTTCCGCGAGAATGAACGACAGTGGTTAATGCAGATTGAAACTGGATACTAACAACTTTTGATTTGACATATCGTGCGAATTTATGTTAAGAACTGAGACTAATGAATTCTCTATTAGGTCTACATTATCACCAATTCCTCAAATCTTACACATTAATTTGGGAATATGTGAGAATTCTGATTAACTAAATTCCTGACTATTTATAAACACGCATTTTATTTTAAAATAAACTGGTTCTACTATTTTATGCTTAATAATAATATTATTATTGCTGTCTGTGCCTTCATGGCATCATTTATAAAGCCATTTACCACTCCAGAGAAAATGAATCGACTATAATTCAGCATGGCACTTTTTGGTTTGAAGTCAACTTAATTAAGAGCTGTTAACTCAACCAACTCAATTAGCTGCTATCTAAAACGAAGAGAAGCTTTTTTACACTTTGGCATTGTCGACTTCACTAGAATCCATTTTGCAATTCATTTGTTTCTTATCCATTAATATTTGAAGATCACCTCCCGGGGACACCATGGCAACTGAGAAATTCAATTTCTTCGCCCACTTTCAAAAGACGAATGTGCCGTCCAAAGGCCTGAGATTGCTCCCAAACTTTATGCTATTTCTGGCTCTGGTATTTCATCTTGGATAACATGAATAATATCGGCATTTACATTTTGGAGGCCCGGTGCATGTCATTTTGGCCCCCAGTATCATGGTCACGAAGTAAAAATAAAACAAACGCATTGAAAAATGAAACAATTAAATGCCATTAACTTCAACTCAAATAAACTTGTATTGAATTTGGCTATACAGTCAGTGTTCGAACTTGTCAATGAATGTCGTCTGTTTATAATTTAGTAGTTTACTGGTACCACTGCAACTGGCTTAGTTTTGTCTCAACATGTCGCCGACGACTTTTTGCTGACCTACTAGGTTCAAAGTCGATTGTCTTCACGAGTTCATTTTCAATGTTCAGTATGGCTAGCTATGACGACATATGATCTAGCCTGATCTATGCCTGATCTGTTAGATATCAGGGTTGTCACGTGTTAACGCTAAATTAATTTAATTTATTTAAGCCATTTGAACTTATTAATTTAATCAACGTAAACGTTGAGGAAGGGAAGGATTTGTAATCGTTTGCCAAAAAGATCATTTTCACGGTGTTAATCTGCGGTAAGACAAGTGAGTAATGCCATTAATTTTGCATTTCAAAGGAATTCTGAGAAGAAATCGTTGATCGTCATCTGTCATTGCAAATAACTCGACAAATGTACATATTCATTTTGCATAACGATAAAGGCCGTTTGAAATCAAAGGCCCGACAAAGACGTTTACTGGTCAAATCCATCCATTATGAAAAAAATTGAGAAAAACTTTGAGTTATAGTCTAACATAGACTCATGGAATTGAAGATCGCTTTCAGAAAAATATCAATCCATGTCCAAACACTACTAACGTCTAACGACAATATTGGATGCTCCGAAAATAAATTACTTTAAAGAAACTAAATATCGCAGTACGACTTTAAATCATTATAAAAATAGCAAATTTGTATTTTAAAATCAGACCGATGCAATATAATCAGTTGCGAACTGCTCGATCAATTCTAAATCTTGGCGTAATTTTAACTTTGAAATTCTAAATTTCAAATAATTATCGAAGACAGCAGCTGATGAACAAATATTAAGTTCCTATAATTTGACACTCACTCTGTATGATGAACATTCGGATCTACGTAAATGTATGTTGACACTGGTTGACACGATGGTTGCAACTGAAGAGTTTGCGTTCCTTTTCTGCAATTTAAACAACAGATCAACACTGATCGTATGAAATATATACTGTAGAACTTGTGCTTTATTTATAGTGCCTTATTTATAGACTATGACTAAGAGATTGAAAGCATCGTCAGATATCTTATTGGCATGGTCTCCTATGATCAACGACATCCACATAGCATACGAACCTTTTGCTCAATTTGCCTTAATCTTTGTTCTAATTTCATCGTTTGAATATTTAAATGCTGAGGTTAAAATGGAAGAGCAGGTTTAGAGTTTCTAAAGAATTGCTCTCACGTTTCACACGAAGGTGAAGGAGGCGATGGAATTGACGGCGCTGACTGTTGCCGAAGAGTTTCCGTTTCTTTCCTGCGACTTCAACGATAGAAGTGATTACTCATTAAGCAATTAGTGCATATAGGGCTAAAACTTCATTCCTTCATTTGAGATCACCACTAAATTAACTGGCTTATGGATAAAACCCGTTGAATTTGTTATCAAAAAGTTTCACTCTATTTAAAATTACCTGAACAATAACTTGAACATCGAGTCCATAATGTCACACAAATTCGGAGACAACTGAATGACTGAAAGAGAGAGAGAGAGAAAGAGAGAGAGAGAGAGAGAGAGAGAGATGTCAGAGAGAGAAGACACTAAGAGAAGAGAAGAGACGGGTTAGATGTCTTCAAACTCTTTGTCTTCAAAGTTTGATTTCAGAGCTTGAGTTTAAAAATGCTTAAATATTAAACATTCAGAACCGCATTCAGAACCGATAATGAGATGCAAATAAAGGAAACGCACTTATTTTGCTGACTATTCCCGTCATTATCATCAGCCGGTGACTCAGAAGACGATGGCTCAGAAGACGATGACTCAGAAGACGATGGCTCAGGAGACGATGGCTCAGAAGACGATGACTCAGGAGACGATGACTCAGAAGACGGTGGTTGCGGCTGAGACGTTTTACTTCTCTTTCTTTTAATGAGAGATTAGATTACTTGTTAAAACTTTAAAATATACAATAATGACTCATTCGTTAGAGAATACGTCTAATTTAGCTATTAAATTACAGTCAGCAATTTCATATTGTTTAAATTGACATACGAGAAAGACCTGCGAGAAAGATGTTCGTTAGACAAGATGGACCAATAAAACCGTTACTACCAGGTTTCATTGTAAATATTTCACAACCCTTGGGTAAAAATGCATGAAATTTTGTGTATTTCGGGCACTATATCCTGAATGTAAACATTTAAGTTTTTTTCAAATTCCATATTGTAGCGGGATCGTCTAGCAAAAGCGCAGCCTAAATGTAAGACGCGTTTATAAAAAATATGCCTGGTTGCTAAAATTAGTAATCTGGTGACAAATGCCAGTATCTCATACAATTCCTCGTGAACCTTTGTGTGTCTGTGGGTTGCCTTCCTAGCTGAATATTAATTCCTGAAAAGCTGTGGCACTGTCTCACGTAGGCCCTGCGAAGTGGACAATCACTGCTTTGTTATGGGGCTCTCCGTTAATTACGTTAACAAAATAGGGGAGGGGTTCGAAAAAAGTTTGACAGTTGTTGACAGGTGAAGAGTCAAGAAATTTGACGTCAACAATTTCATTTTTACAAATAATCAAAAATTTTCATGGAATACTATTTATTGCAACGAAAAAGACTGACAAGCAAAAAAAGGCCATCAGCACCACATTTTGACATTCGATAAGCAAAAATGGGGAATCTTGGAAAGATGGTCTCACCACAGCAAAAATAATAATCTTCTAAACTTTTTGGGAGACCAGTCACAGATCTTGGAGGGATGGTCAAAAGTATAGAGGATCACTGAAAGTTTGTCAGCTATTGACAAGGGAGAGGTCAAAAATTGCCCGAAAATGTTTGACGCAATTAATGGAAAACCCCATACAGGTATTATCGACTTTCATCAGCAGGCGTTCAAGATTCGTTCAGCTCCATATCTTGTTCGCAAATTCTGCCAGAAGTCGTCGCGTACTCTAAACCTTCTTCTCTTCATTAGGAAGCGATCATTGTCAATATTTTCTCTACCCTATTAAAATTACATAGAACTTATTCTACAAAACATAGGGCCTACTGTAAATAAAATTAAGACACTAATGTGACGCTATCAAAGCAGAAGATAGTAAGAAAGAAAATTTATTTAGACACCGTGTATCAAAAACGTTAGTTACTAATTTAAGCAACCAAACGTAGTAACTCGTATTTTGCTGAACGCGTCCTATCCTAAGCCTGGTTTTTGCTTGGTGGCGCCGCTGCACTTAGGAACTCGAAAGAAAACCCAAATGCTGCATTCATGATATAATACTGCAGAAGTACATCAAATCTCATGTATCTTGAACCAGGAATTGTGAAAACATTTACAATGAAACCGGGTGCTACCGGTACACTATTCCATGTAATATTGCAAAGACTGGTCACTTTATTTTCGGAGCATTGGTTTTAAAACGTTGAAGAAAAAACAGAACAAAAAAGAAATACGCACTTTTTTCGCTGACTATTTCCATTTCTATCACCTGACGGTGATTGAGAATGCGATAATTGCGACTCAGAATCTTCACTACATACTCTGTAATTTTAATAAGAGATCAGATTATGTATTATAATTAATATTAAAACTTAAGGAACAGAGCGGATGCTCGCAATACTTGATAGAATGTGTCAAAATGAAAAAGTTACAAGTGGGTCTTTAATAAGACGCACTCTATTGACATTACTTGCTTTTAAGAGCCACCAGTTACTAATCTTAGTCTAAAGGCATCAATAATTAATAAATTCATGAAGTTTCTTTAAGTTAACTTAAGTTATTAGTTTAATTCAACTTCAAGATAGCAGAAAATATCAAAGCTTGCTAACGGATTAGCAGATATTAGGATCTTACACTTCTAAACAAGGAAATCGACGACGACATCTTTCTGATCTTCATTTTAAATCAAGAGAGAAATAAATACAAACATTTTAATTAGCACAAAGAATCCATGACCATTAATTATGTGATTATTCTAGTCTGTGAAAAATAATCCTAAATATAACCTGGTCCAGTGTTTAATCTAGGCCGTTTCCGGGAGAAAATTGCCCTTTTCTCTTCCCGAAATTTCAAATTCCCCTAGGAAATTTTGGCATACTAACAACTATCAACTAACAGCAACCCCCTAGCAGAATTCCCCGGCTTTGTCAGTTCCCCTTGTTTTTCAGTTTTCCCCCGGAGTCCAGGAGTCTAGAGACAATACTGATCTGATCTGACTGACCTTTATCAATTGACCTGGTTCTATTCGGATTTGATTTGGCGCGTCATCGGCTGATGCTCTGGGCATTATGAGAGTGGCATAATTGAGGCTTAATGATCGATTGATTAATTATATGAAACACATGGAACCAACCTTAGGGGCTGTCCATTAATTATGTCAACAATTTTTGGGCAATTTTTGACCCCTTTTAACAACAACTGTCAACTTTCAGTTAACCCCCATAATTACGTCAAAAAAATCCCTTCCTCCCCAGATCAATGACAGGTCCCAATAACAAGGTTAATATTTTTTGCAATGATGACCATTTTTTCCCTTTTTTGCTCGTCGAGTGTCAAAATGTGATGGCTATGACCTTTTTTGCCATGCTTGTTTCCATTATAATAAGTAGTATTCCATGAAATTTCCTAGTTTTTGATTACTTGTAAAAAGTGAAATTGTTGACGTCAACTTCTCTTGACCCCCTCCTCTGTCAACAACTGTCAAACTTTTTCAAACCCCTCCCCTAAATTGTTGACGTAATTAAAGGACAGCCCCTTAGCTACTTTATAGATCTCTCAAATTTCAAGACAACCAGAGCTTTTAACGCTAAATAACTAAGAGCAATCACTGGAAATGACTCAAGTGAGCATGAGCAAGATTAAAATCCATTCCTCAGGCGAAAATGTTTCTCTAACAATGGTTATCTTTATGCAAAACTTAACTTCGAAAATGTGTTTCGTATGTAAAAAGCCAGCGAAAAGGCTATGCTAATTTCATACGCATGATAGAGTTCCGTTAGTTAATTTAAACTCATTTCTCAAAACCACCTGAAAACCAGTAGCATCTTATTTTAGCCAGAAGAAAACGTGCTGAGCTGGGGTTCCTTACCCATGATTGCTATTAATTTCAAATGGCTTTACATTATTATATTGCAGTAAATACGAGAATTAGATTTTGACCAATCATGAGACGGCGACAGAATATGAAGGAGATCCGCATTCTCTCTCTCTTTCGCTTACTTCATATGTCTAATGATGTTTACCAGTGAATCAGTCAAGGTATTAGGCCTAGTTTAATTCTTTGACTAAATTCATTCCATTAATGGCAGACTAATTAATCTTTTGTTTGGAGGGAAATGTCTTACTTGTAGCATCCAAGGCCACTGACGATGGCAATTGTAGCATTCACTAGAACGACAATTAAAGGGATTATGCAGTTGACGACATCACATCCACCGGAGTCACCGAAGCCGCCGTCCGTGTTTGAAGATGGAGAAAACACCTCCAGCAATAACAGACCTATTTCCTATCAACAGTTTATGAACAGGGATTATAAAATAAAATTTAAACAGCGAGTTCCTGACTCTCATTATCTAGACACTCAATATAACTGAAACATGTATTATATAGGCCTATATATGTGTGACCCGCTAGGAGAAAAGATATCATACGTGGGATCACAGATTAGCGGGAAATTGCATTTTTATCTTGAAAACTTGAATTTTTCAAAAATTACTTTTTTGGTATTTTAGACACTATGATGTATAGACAATTAAATGATTATGTCTTTTTAGTAAAATCTGCATCATTTAGTAGAGAATTTGTTTTAAAACTGAGCTAGGTAAAAGGTACCATAAGTGGGCTTCTGACTTTGACGCTCTGTTCAAACTTACTTACTAATTTTTACAAAATTTTAATACGTGTAAGCTTAAAACCAGCTGACAAATCTGCAATATCTGGCGATTTTTGTTTCTTTCTTTGCTTAGAAGTGAAGTTTAATCATATTTCGTGCTGTTATTTATGATTTACAACACTAGTTTCTCGTTCTTTGTTTTTCATCATTCCGTTACATACATGTATGTTACATCTATAATCACTTGGATTAATATTATCTGATAAGTTTTATTGTGTTCTATTACAGTTTGTTCGTAGGCCTATATCTTGTTTAGATTGTACATTACCACCCTATTATTATGTCCTGTCCACTTATGGTACCCTTTTCAATTACTGTGTTCTAGTATTAGTAATTATATTTACTTAAATTTTCTACTGATAAATTATGAATAATTACGGATGAAACTTTAGAGATAGTTTGCATATATGACATTTAATAGAGAGAAAATTTCATCCGTAACTCTTGTATAGTTTTAAAATTTTGAACGCTTTAATTTCATCAATAATAAATGCTCAATTTCTCAGAATTTTGAATTTGATAGGCATCAAGTATTGCAAACCTTTAAAATGCCAACAATGCCATTTGCGCCCGATTTCAAGGTCTCCTTTGGAACACGAAGACGAGGCTTCGTTTGCCTTGCAGTTCTTCTTTGTGTATTCGCATTACATATTGTTCTCTCTGCGTTCTCATTAACATAGACAATGACATGGAGTCTAGAATAACAATAATAAATTAACTCCAAATTCTCAAAAGTTTATATGAAAGCACCTTGCCGGACAAAATGTCCGCGGACAAAATGCCATGGACCAAATGTCTTGGAGACAAATGCCATCGGACAAAATGTCACAGTTTAGGGTTAGGGTTACATTTTGTCCGTGACATTTTGTCCACTGACATTTTGTCTCCATGACATTTTGTCCGTTACATTCTGTCCGCGGACATTTTGTCCTAGCACCGTAAAGCCAATGGAAGAGGAGGCAGGACCTTCGGCGCAAAGAATTGAGTTCCGAGACACAAAAGCCTGTGATCATCGAAAGAAATGATTGCATGCATATTATGAAGAAATCAAAGATGATAACTAAGCCTATAGTTATTATTACGAACTTTTATAGCGCCAGTTATAATACTCCATCGATAGTACTCCAAATGCTATTTAGCATAAATCAAACTGATACATTTAATATGCACAACCTATATAGATACTATCCGTAAGCTGTTTCCGATCTTTGGCCATTTGAGGCCGATTCTTTGAATTTTCATCCGCGAATACCAACCGCTTTTGAAAGGCCATTAGTTCGATGACACGTACTACGAAATTTCAAGAAATTTATGGGGAATTTGTAGGAAAATATTACCGAATATCTGTATCAATTACAGATTTCAAGGACCTGAATGCTGGAAGATGAAGAAAGAAGATGAAAGAAAGATACTTAAATTCGAAATGGCATGTTTAAGAAGAATGTTAGGAATCACAAGAATAGATAAGATCAGGAATGAAGAAATCAGAGAAAGAACGAATATGAAAGACACGGCAATAGACAAAATCCGAAGGAGAAGACTATGTACAGAGGTTTGGACATGTGACAAGAATGGAGGAAGAAAGACTGCCTCTGAGAGCTCTGCACTGTCTTATTGAGGGAAACAGAAGTAGAGGAAGACAAGCTAAGAGATGGATAGATAATATAAAAGAAGATGTCGGAAGACAAATTCTGAACTTTGAAGAAACAACACACATGGCAAGAGACAGGAAGACCTGGAGTCATCTCGTATCAAACTCATCGTCATCATAGACAGGACTGTCGAGCGATGAAACGTTCTACCCGTAGGCTTGAGCGCGCAGCTAGAAGGGCTGATCCGTCGATTGTTATGGCGGCAACAGCAGCTTGGCATGCTGCGCGGCGAGAATACAGAGAGCTGTGTAGTCGAAAGCGTGAATCGTTCTGGATCAGGAAGGTTGACTCTGAACGCTCGTCACCGGCGCAGCTGTGGCGCTCAATTGACGCTCTCCTTGGTCGCGGTAGAACTCCTGCGTCTGATGCCATCGGAGCGAATGAGCTACATGCGTTTTTCAACGACAAAGTTGCTGCCGTCCAAGCAGAAACTGCTGAGGCCCAACCCCCGTCGTTCACATCAGCGCCATCCACTTGTCGTTTTGAGCAGTTTAAGACACTCACCGTTGACGACGTCACTAAAACAGTTCGCGCACTGCCAGACAAGCAGTGCTCAATGGATCCGATACCAACGCGGCTACTGAAGGAAAATGTCGACGTTCTAGCGCCGTTTTTGGTTGACCTATTCAACAAGTCGCTCACCTCTGGATTGGTTCCGAGCGCTTTCAAAGCTGCCTCCATAACACCATTGCTAAAGAAGGCAAATCTTGATTCAGCTGATGCGAAGTCGTATCGACCAATCTCCAACCTGTCGGTATTGTCATTGCTGCTTGAACGACTAGTAGCGAAACAGCTGATTGAATATCTGTCATCATCAGGGCTACTGCCAACATTGCAATCTGCATACCGTCAACATCACTTACGGAGACAGCTGTCCTCAAAATATTGTCGGACATTCTGCTTGCTGTCGACAAAGTAATCTCGCTCTGCTGACGATGCTCGACCTGTCAGCTGCATTTGACACTGTTGATCACGCAATTAATGCTGCGACGCATGCAGATGACCTATGGGATTGATGACACTGTTTTGTGCTGGTTTTCATCGTACCTCAAGAACCGCACTCAATATGTACGATGCAGCTCCTCCAAGTCTTCCTCAACGCTAACTGTACAGTATGTGGAGTTCCACAGGGATCGGTCCTCGGGCCGATCCTTTTTCTGTTATATACTGCCGACTTGCAGGGGCTGATCCAGAGACGTCAACTTCAACCACACTTGTATGCTGATGATACGCAAATCTATGGCACCTGTAAGCCGTCAGAGACTGCCCAGCTACAAAGCGAAATATCTGAATGTGTTGACGACGTCGGTGCATGGATGCAATCCAACAGGTTAAAACTCAACTCAGCAAAGACTGAGGCGTTGCGGTGCTCGTCTGCCCGGCGCCAGCACCAGATTCCTGTGACTGGAATACGCGTTGGCAGGGAGGTCGTCATGCCGTCCGCTTTTGTCCGTGACCTAGGCATCTACATTGACGCCGACCTGTCGATGCGGTCGCATGTCACGAGAACTGTGTCGAGTTGCTTCGCAGTCCTAAGGCAACTACGCAGCATACGTAGGTCCGTCACACCATCGGTGATGCAATCACTCGTTGTTGCATTGGTGCTCAGTCGGCTAGACTACGGCAACTCGACGCTTGCTGGCGTCTCCGGGCACATTTGATTGCAAAACTGCAGTCAGTCCTAAACGCAGCTGCCCATTTGATTTTTGCAGCTTTTGAAGGAAATACGATCACGTGACCCTCTTCTACGCGAGCTACACTGGCTTCAAGGACCGGAGAGGATAGATTTCAAACTCGCTATGTTGGCATTTAAATGTATCCATGGATTGGCGCCGTCGTACCAGGAAACGCTTTCGGCCGCGTGTCTGATGTCAAATCTCGATGCCACCTGCGCTCGGCGTCTACGACTGATGTTCTTGTGCAAAAGTACGGCGTTCAACGATCGGTGGCCGTGGTTTGGACGCTGCTGCTCGCGTCTGAAATGGACTTCCGCCTCACGTGAGGTCATCAACGACGCTGGAGTCATTCAAGAAGCACCTCAAAACCGAGCTATTTATTAGATGCTATGATGTATAAAACCATCTCTTGTAAAATTCATTACTGTTTAATATTGTTATTGTTACGTGCCCTTGCAGTCGTTAGACATTATGTCACGATAATCTTGTCGTTGTATAATAATAATAAAAAGATGATGGAAGAAAAAGAAGATTACCGAATATACTGTACCTTCGAAGAACATGAAATAGGCCTAGATATCCAATAGAATAAACAAATTGACCGTTGTTTATACAGTATATGTATTTTAGACATCAAGATTTTCATTTAGTTTACGAAGGTTATAGTTCTTACCAGCCTATCATAAATGATTTAGATGCACGTCCATGTTATAATAGCCTATCTGCTTTTACAAACAATTTTGGCCAGCTAATCATTTGTATGGTTATGAGAAAAACTTCGAGAAATGTATATAACATCTGAAATAGATGGCGAATGAGTGAAAAAGCGAATCAAATTGAAAATTTTAAGAGAGCAAATTGTCAATCGCTTACGAAACATTTCGGCTTGTGACGTTCTGCAGACCGCCTTCAGCCCGATTAATATCTTCCAAGGCAACATATTCTGCCACGATTGTGGTATTTCTACAAATCGAAATTGTAATTCGCTATCTTTATTATTTTTCTTAATGTCGCTAACAGCTAGTTGACTACATAATTATAGTCCAACAATTTCACATCTGACAATTATTATTATTATTATTATTATTATTATTATTATTATTATTATTATTATTATTATCATTATTGTGTAGGCAACTGATGTAGCAAATTTGACTAACAGAAGATTTAATAGAGACTCTATTTATTGTTACAATAATAATAATAATAATAATAATAATAATAATAATAATAATAATAATAATAATAATAATAATAATTATTATTATTATTATTATTATTATTATTGCCATCATCATCATTTTTATCATTAGGGCCTATAGTTGTTTTTATTGCTTTAAATTTGTGATCATAAAAGCTGTTTTGCAAATTTTCTTTTTAGTACAATCTCTTCAGTTTGCATAATGACAGCAATAATGCTTATTTTCAATGCTTGTTAAAATATTCAGTTAGATTTATTGCTTTTAATTGAAGTTT
>CM030858.1:2100100-2320100 GCA_018105865.1 Metaphire vulgaris | reverse complement strand
ACTACCAGATCAAGAACAATATCCAAGCCACACAATTGAGGGATGCGCCAGGGGCATTGACGCCCTTCCAAAATTTACCTTCACATATAACCGAATGGACGAATTGCGCTGAAAACAAAGATCAAAACCATTGAAGAATTTGGTGAGCGAATTGTAAATGGGATGAACTTGATCAGCTGGTCATCGATATCAGCTATTGGTCAATGGAGAGCGCGTCTAGAAGCTTGTATTGGAGCCATTTCGAACAAAAAAATTGTGGTTGAATGACAATTGACATTCTGTCAGAACTAAAATGAATTTTAAATTTTTAAAATTGATGAATATTTAGGTCTATTAGTGCTTTTCATAATTATCGCAAGGGATAACGTTTTATCCGGACACAGTGTATACTATTACAATAAACGGTTTCGATTCATTAACCCATACCCCTCTAAGTTTTTTTCGTATTGACTTCTTCTAAGGGCAGGTCACAGCCCCTCACCTACCTCCGCCCAGTTTCTGATAATTAGATGATGTCATATACACTGGATTTAGCGTTTCTCGAGAACAGCGAAGTCTATTGAAATTATTGAGTCACCTACCGCCACACTTGAATTCGCCGCTGTTCCAGACGTCAGGTGGAGTGCAGGTTCTATGACTGGATGCATTCACACAGTACGCCAAAGGACATCCGGGCGGTTTAGCCAACAAGTAAACAAAGTACGTTTCGCCAAGCACGCTACAATTTCTAATACGAACCAATCCATTCCAACCGCATCGGTTGTCAAAGCCGAAGGACGCACACGCCTGTACGACTTTTTCGGACATATCTAACATCAGACAAATGTAAACGTAACTCATATAGAAGCGTGTTAGCCTTTACCTGCATTATGATAATGAGTCAAGCACACCTGCTTGACTATTCCGTACAAACAGTGGCTTTCGATCAAATAAATGTAGATTTTTTCATATTACGCCATTACTTAGGAATAATAGGCCTTTTGGCAGATTTTGTGGATAACAAATACACGTAATAACGAGATTTTGTTGATAATTATGCACGCAAGAATTCCAAGTCGATTCATCTTAGTTAGGAGTGAGAGAGACAGGAGAGAGAGAGAGAGAGAGAGAGAGAGAAGAAAGAAAGAGCAAAATTGTATGTATAGTTTCCACTAAAATTATTGGAAGAAAATGAACTTTATTTGGCTTATTCGTGACAATATTTTCAATAACATCCGAATATGGAAATATTGTCAATAGTACCCACTATTCACTCGTGGGTTAACATCCAGCCTGAGAGCGTGTATGAATAACTGTAGCTAAACTGGTCACCTGTGGGATGTGTTCCATTCAGCCATATGGGTGCCTGAGTTCCACAGAACCAAGGATCAATATGCCCTTCCAGCAGTTGCTTTCCGGCAGCATGCTCGAATCTATACCATGTCTCTGAATAGACAGAAGACTACTTTCAAGCAACAGGGAAATAATAAATAAAAATAATACAAATCAATTGAACAGTGTTAGCGTAGACTACCAAAATTATCCGTGCTTCAGTGTTTTGCTTTATTAATTGATTAGCATCCATGTTCTGAGGGTTAGCAACCAACATTACGCATCGGCCAAAAATCCCACGACATTGTGCGTTGAAACATATTTGCACGTTACACGGCCTGTGAAATTATGAGCGAACATGATAATCATTAAAAACAGTAATGAAATGGAAAATGAACGATAATGATAAATAAATATTGAATTATTGAAATTCGTAAAAAGAAAATAGGAATTAGCCATTATACCATTGTTGATGTCCACATCGCATATAGAAATCATTGAATAAACTGAGTTGAAATCGCTGCTTCTATGGCCGTCTGCCATATTGATGAAACGATAATCAATGCACGCATTCACGTTAGCATCCGGTGCTATTATTGTCGTCGTCGTCGTAGAAATGACATCTGGCAGCGATGTAACCAAATTCGTCGTGGTAGATAAGAAAACCGTTTCCTTGGTTGACTCGCTAAAAGAATTCGTCTTTTCGTTGGCCAAAACAGAAGTCAAATTAACGTCAATGTTCAGAGACGTGTCAGAGACAGTATTTGGATCAGTTGCGTCGACGACATCCGACAGCGATGTGACCATGTTCGTCGGTGTAGATATGAAAACCGTTTCCTTGGTTGACTCGCTAAAAGAATTCGTCGCTTCAATAGTCAAAACAGAAGTCAAATTAACGTCAATGTTCAGAGATGTGTCAGAGACAGTATTTGGATCAGTTGCGTCGACGACATCCGACAGCGATGTGACCATGTTCATCGTGGTGGGTAAGAAGACCGTTTTAACGTCAATGTTCAGGATTGACTCGCAGTAAAAGAATTAGTCGTCGGTTCCGTTTCCTTGTCAGTCAAAACAGAAGTCAAATTAACGTCAATGTTCAGAGACGTGTCAGAGACAGTATTTGGATCAGTTGCGTCGACGACATCCGACAGCGATGTGACCATGTTTGTCGATGTAGATAAGAAAACCGTTTCCTTGGTTGACTCGCTAAAAGAATTCGTCGCTTCGTCGGTCAAAACAGAAGTTAAATTAACGTCAATGTTCAGAGACGTGTCAGAGACAGTATTTGGATCAGTTGCGTCGACGACATCCGACAGCGATGTGACCATGTTCGTCGTGGTGGATAAGAAGACCGTTTCCTTGGTTGACTCGCTAAAAGAATTCGTCGCTTCGTCGGTCAAAACAGAAGTCAAATTAACGTCAATGTTCAGAGATGTGTCAGAGACAGTATTTGGATCAGTTGCTTCGACGACATCCGACAGCGATGTGACCATGTTTGTCGATGTAGATATGAAAAATTCCGTTTCAAAACAGAAGTCAAATTAACGGTTGACTCAGCTAAAAGAGTTCGTTGATAGGAAAACCGTTTCCTTGGTTGACTGTCAGTCAAAACAGAAGTCAAATTAACGTCAATGTTCAGAGATGTGTCAGAGACAGTATTTGGATCAGTTGCGTCGACGACATCCGACAGCGATGTGACCATGTTCGTCGGTGTAGATATGAAAACCGTTTCCTTGGTTGACTGGTTAGAATAATTCGTCGCTTCAATAGTCAAAACAGAAGTCAAATTAACGTCAATGTTCAGAGATGTGTCAGAGACAGTATTTGGATCAGTTGCGTCGACGACATCCGACAGCGATGTGACCATGTTCGTCGGTGTAGATAAGAAAAACCATTTCAGAGATGTGTCAGAGGTTGACTCGCTAAAAGAATTCCATGTTCGTCGTCGCCGTTTCGTCAAAAAAACAGAAGTCAAATTAACGTCAATGTTCAGAGATGTGTCAGAGACAGTATTTGGATCAGTTGCGTCGACGACATCCGACAGCGATGTGACCATGTTCGTCGGTGTAGATAGGAAAACCGTTTCCTTGGTTGACTCGCTAAAAGAGTTCGTTGCTTCGTCAGTCAAAACAGAAGTCAAATTAACGTCAATTTTCAGAGACGTGTCAGAGACAGTATTTGGATCAGTTGCTTCGACGACATCCGACAGCGATGTGACCATGTTTGTCGATGTAGATAAGAAAACCAAATTAACGTTTCAGAGATGTGTTGGTTGACTCGATGTGACCATGTTTGTCGATGTAAAAAGAAAACCGTTTCCTTGTCGCTTCAATAGTCAAAACAGAAGTCAAATTAACGTCAATGTCTAGAGACGTGTCAGAGACAGTATTTGGAGGAGTGGCGTTGACGACATCCGTTAAGCGGATAAAAGTTGTCGTGTCGGATTCATCATCAGTATGGAGTAGATCGAGGAAAGAAGAAGAAGAAGCTTCATCTGAATAATCAGTCGCCGCCATGGTCAGTGTCGGATTTACATTTTGGAGGCCCGATACAAATATTTCCGTGGACGCACCTATCGCCATCGTGGTCACTTAAAGAAGTAAAAATAAAACAAACTTTATTGAAAAAACAATTAAATGACATTAACTTCAACTCAAATAAACTTGCATTGAATTTGCAGTCATGCAGTCAGTGTTCTAGAACTAGGGTGGAGAGTACATTCCTCCTTCAACTGATGTGCGCCTACTGGGAGTTAACATTGACTCATCCCTTGCGTTTGACGGTCACGTGAGCAATGTTATCCGGTCCTGCTATTACCAACTCCGAAGGATCAGGGAGATTCGCCGCCACCTACCAACCTCGACGGCGACTCTTCTGGTTCGTGCTTCTGTTGTTACCAGAGTAGACTATTGCAATAGTATTCTCTGAGTCCTGCCTAGCTACCAACATTGTCGACTCCAGATGATACTCAATGCCTCCGCCCGAGTCATTTTTAGAGTAAGAAGGGGAGAACACATCTCCCCTTTCCTGAAAGACACTTTACATTGGTTGCGCATTCCAGAGCGAATTGCCTTCAAGAGATGCATGTTAACGTTCCGAGCCTTGAACGATCCGTATTTTCCGGACTACTTGGTAGCCCTGGTTCACCGACTTCCGTCTACTAACAGGCGTCTTCAGCTCAGATCCGGGCGAGATGTCAAGTTGGTCGTTCCTCCTCCTTCACGGACGGTGAAATTTGGAGAAAGATCGTTCATGCAAGGAAATACTATTCTTTGGAATGCGTTACCTAGTGACGTAACAAGAAAGTCGAACCCGGAATTATTCGCAAAGAAACTCAAAACTCACCTTTATCGGACGTCGTACGAACTGTAAAACGCTCCTGACTTTGGCCTTTTCCCATGTTTTTGCGCTATAGAAATTGACTTGTTAACTAACTAACTAACTAGGGCATAAAGCATGCAGTTCAATACTTATCTATGTCCAAACACTACTAAAGTCTAACCGATACAAGCATTCATATATATCTCCGAAAATAAATTACTTTAAAGAAAGAAATAAGAAAGAAGTCTTTTAAAAAATTATTACTAGAAAAGGGAGGCCTCAAAATTTGTATTTTAAAGGAAGACCCGGTATCGATGTACCAGTTGGTACCGTGGTGCTGTAAGTCCGCCACTGACAACGGTCGCGACACTCGCGGCATTATCAATTTCAATCTCTGTCATGCTAGTCATGATGCTCCGTGGAATGTCAGTGTCATCGCTGGTCACGTTTTCCAGAAAATTCCTCTCAGTCGATCTCCCCGTTCGAGATGGTGGTCACATCGTCAATAGTATCTGTTGCATCACTGTTGGTTACATTTGTCACTACGCGCTAGTTCTCTCAGCCTCCTCATTACTCATGACGCCCAGTGGATGGTCAGTGGCGTCGCTTGTCATGTTTTCGATCAAATTCACCTCAGTCGACTGGTCTCTAAAGTCGGTCACCTCGATCGTGATGGTTGTCACATTCTTAATGTTTTAAGTTCTTGAACTGTCGGTGACATTTGTCACTGTCACACTAGTTCTCTCATTTTCACTACTCATGACGTCCAGTCATGAGTAGTGAAAATGAGTAGTGAAAATGTCAGTTATCTTGCTTGTCACGTTCTCGATCAAATTAACCTCATTCGACTGGCCAGTGAAATCGATGTCTCCGCTACTGATGGTTGTCACATCGTTACTGATATCAGCTGTTTTACTGTTTGCGACATTTGTCACTGTCACACTAGTTCTCTCACTTTCGGTACTCGTGACGTCCAGTAGAATGTCAGTGACGTCGCTTGTCACGTTTTAGATATAATTAATCTCATTCGACTGATCAGTGAAATCGATTTCCTCTTTGGTGATAGTTGTCACCATGTTAATGCTACCAGCTGTTTCACTGTTGGTGACATTTGTCACTGTCGTACTAATTCTTTCAGTCTCGGTACTCGTGACGTCCCGTGGATAGTCAGTCTTCAAGTGTGGTTTCATTGCAATTATTGATTTATTGTATAAACAAATGATTGAAATTCTCGCCTTTTAGCATATGAACTGGATTGTAGCAATAAGGCGCTACATAAATTTAAATATGTACAGAAATAAAAACACAAATAAAGTGAATATGCCGGGTGTCCAATGTATATCTCTAGCCACTGGATTCTCTATCGAAAGCATTCGTATCTCAAGAGTCTTCAATAATGTTTTAGTAGGCTTAATATTGTAATAACGTCGTTTCACCTCAAAAATAATTAATCTAACGCTTTTGGTACGTCATTTACACAATTAATCAAACGCCAAGGAGGTTAAACTTGGTGATTCAACTATTCCTGTAAGTAGTTCTGCACGGGATCTAGGAGTAATTTTTGATTCCACATTTTCTTTCTCAACTCACACAAATAGCATTTGTAAAGTAGCTCACTACCACCTTCGTGATTTGTATCGTATTAGGAAATTTCTGAATAAACCTGCATTAATGCTTTTGGCAAATGCCTTAGTGTCCAGTCGTCTTGATTATCGCAACTCCCTTCTTTTTGGCATTTCTAAATCAAACCTGGCTAAACTCCAACGAGTTCAAAATTCATTGGCTCGGGTAGTTTCAAAAACCCCAAAACGTGAGCACATAACCCCAGTCCGTAAGGGTCTTCACTGGCTTCCAATTCACTGGCTTCACTGGCTTCCAAAGGATAGACTTTGAAATCTGCCTTCAGGTATACAAAACACTTTACTACAAGGAACCCAGTTACCTTCTTTCAAAACTTTCTGTACAAGCAAACAAATACTCGATCAGATCCTCATCTGCAATAGTTCTCTCCATCTCCCATACTAGGACAGTTCTTGGTTCTCGTGCTTTCTCAGTGGCTGCCCCAAAACTCTGGAACTCATTGCCTCAGCATGTTCGCATTGCAGATTCATTAGAAATTTTTAGAGCAAGATTAAAGACCCATCTTTTTGACCGGGCTTATCCACCATAGACTGTCACCCGTTTGTTCGGTCGGATACCCTGGATTTGACCTGGATCTTTAGTGATTTGGATTTGGTGTGCCATCGGTTGATGCTCCTGTGCATTATGAAAGTGGCGCTATAGAAGTTTAAGATTAGATTAGAAGATAACTTGCGACGACTAAAAAAGGTCATCACTAAAATTTAGGGGCGCAAAATAGAAATCTTGCCCCGGGCGCCGAAAACCCCAGTTACGGCTCTGTCGCTATACTGTCGTTTGGCTACTCAGTTTGTTTATCCTGTTCGTTGTGGTATCCGTGTTTGTTTCTGTCGTTTGAGTGGATGAGATGTTGTTGGTTTGGTGAATACTATTCGCTGTTGTAGAGACTGTCTCTTCATTTACCAAGTCATTGTTAGTAAGATTCGTCACGTTTTCGAAGGTAATGTTTGCGTTAACAATGAATTCCAACTCATTTACAACGTCTTTGGCGAAGACTTTGTTCAGTTCTTTGGCTGGTAGAAATAATTCGAGAAATGCTTAGTTTAGTCATCGTTGAATTTATTATATCTTGTATTCTTTGCGTGGTGAAGTAAACTTACAGAAACGTATTTAGCGTACAAATTAAATGAACAGGCTTAGGTTGAATGAGTGAAAGCATTTCAAATCCAAGAAATATAAAATTTTAGATGTGCGTTAAACGAAGTTTTTAAAAAACTCGCATAGCTAATGCTTTTCCTGTAAAGTTGAAGTCTTTCGATTTGGTCAAATTCTTTCGTAGCAATTTGCTCATAATAGAGTATATACTATTTTCTATAATTCTGTCAAGTAGACTACTATTAAATCTGTTTATTAAAAATTGATTGGTTTTTGATTGAATTCTGATCAAGGTAATTGAATATAATTTCAACTGGATCTGTGATGACAATGGTATTTGATGAAATTGACCTAGCTCTAGAGGGTTCAGGGACCAAATATAAGAGGGAAAGAAGATCCGAGGGCAGTTCTTTTGGCGCGTGTTCTAACCAATACGGTAGCAACAGTTGAGGTCCGCCAATACCCAAGGTTGTCCGTGGGAATAGTTGGAAAGTGCGGATTCGTATATATATATATATATATATATATATATATATATATATATATATATTAGGGTGGCCCAAATGATACTATGGGAAAGAAAAAAGTATAATTTTCATTCTCCACAAGGCTGCCCTTGTTACACTACGTAAAAAGAGTGTGCAGGCAGGTTTTTGTACATATTGATGCATATTTGAAGGTCGCTACCAGAAGCATCTTCTTACTGCTGAGTGCTGACTGTTTAATTACTCATTTGATTTGGGCGGCTGATGCTGAAGGGTTTGCCTCTCGGTTCTTTTTAATAATTTTCCACACGTACAGCGACATCAACAGCTGAAAGTGAAGCATTCTCTTCTTCTCTCCACTACCACTTATTCTCCATTGGGATGGGAAGCTACTTCCTGACATTACTGGCGGTGGTGAGCTTGTTCTTGTTGATCGTATAGCAATTTTGGTGACTAGTGGGCAAACAGAACAACTACTTGCTGTGCCTAAAATTAGCAGAGGAACTGGCGAAGAACAATCACAAGCTTGTATTCATTCCTTGAATGACTGGAAACTGGAAGAACTGGTGCAGGGACTCGTGTTTGATACAACAGCAGCCAACACGGGTCTGCGTTTGTGTGCCTGCACCCTCATTGAAAAAGCAATCGGTAGAGAACTGGCGTGGATAGCATGCCGTCATCAGCCGTTCGAGGTGATGCTGGCAGCCGTGTTTTCTGCAGTTCTTGGACCATCCTGTGGACCTGAGATCAAACTCTTCCAGAGGTTTCATTGGCAAGATGTGGCCAATTATAACGTATTACCCATAACCAGCCAGATTTTCAGATTCCTAATCCCGACAGTAACATGTTTAACGGTATAACATATACAGACAGCGAACTGAAATTTTGTCATTCTACGCTGAAGCACTGAAATGTAAAGCACCAAGAAAAGACTACCGTGAGTTGGTTGAACTGAGCTATCTTTTTTCTTAGAGGTTCATTGGAGGGTCATCCCAGGTTTCGTGCACCGGGTGCATTGCACAGAGCCAGGTGGATGGCGAAAGCCATCTATTCCCTGAAAATGTTCTTATTCAAAGGTCAGTTAAATCAGACGGCACGTGAGCAGAATGGCTTATCAAACATTTCTGTCTTCGTTGCCGTCCTCTTTGCTCGCTTCTGGCATGAAGCTCCTCTTGCACAATGTGCACCATTCAACGACTTCAAGGTGCTTGATCTTCTACATCATTACCCAGTGTCAACCGTTAGAGTAGCTGCAATCAAGGCATTCTCTCGCCACTTGTGGTATTTCTCTGAACATCTTATCACACTTGCCTTATTTGATGATAAAGTGAGCGATGAAACCAAGGCAGCAATGGCCAGCAACTTCTCCCGTCCATCAAACTCGAACAATTTCAGGCGCCTGGACGAAAAAACTTTCAACTATTCTACCCCTCTTGAAGAATATGTTACCAGCAGATCTTTGAAGCTGTTCGACTTGCTTGACAAGGACGGACAGCAAAAAGCTCAGTCTTTCTTATCCAAGCCAGTTGCTTTGTGGACTGAAGACAGTATATTTCAGGAAATGAAACAAAGCGTGAAGCTTCTCAAAGTTGTCAATGACTGCGCAGAACGGGGCATTGCTCTCATTCGGTCATATAACAATACCCTTACAATAAACGAGGATCAAAAACAATATCTACAAAGGCAGCTCTGTCATGCTCACTTACTCAAAAATAAATCCTTAAGACTTTGAAGCTAAGACTCTCTTACGTTTACCCTAAAGGCGCTGGACTCTTTGCTAACCCTACTTAAATTAATATACCTAATAAACTGATTGAAAGGCTGATACTGCATTTAATTATTTTGGATTTCAATCTGTTATAGGTAAGTTGAATGGTTTGCATTACACTAATACAGTGCGGCAGACAGTAATAACCTGCTCATTTTCTGATTATCGTATACATACAACAAGAAGTTGCAATTGGTAGCTACCTCTAAATATCGTCAGATCATCATAAAATTTTGCATATCTATTACTAGCATCAAGTGGAACATGTGACAGCCTTGTGGAAAAACAATCTTTTAACTTTTTGTTTTTTGGGCCACCTAATATATATATATATATTAGAAAGATATATATATATATAGATAGAAAGAAAGATATATATATATATATATATAAAATATGCTCGCTTTCGCTCGCGCTCGCTTCGCTCGCGCTCGCTTCGCTCGCAGTGCAGGATAATACTAAAACCCAATCATTGAATTCATGCTGAACAACGTTTTAATGATGTACTGTACATACGCCACCTAGCCAAGCTCTGCGCCACGTAATAATTAGGCCTATGTTCGTTAAAATCACGCAACTGTGACGCTGTACACGTATTTTTTGTGTACGTTAAAATGTACGTTAAAATTGGGCAACTTCCTCAAGTTGCAATTGGTAACAACAATTGTTACCAATAGCAACGTCGTCGCACGCCCACCCCTCTGCTTCGCTCGCGCTCGCTTCGCTCACAGTGCAGGATAATACTAATCCAATACCTATACTTAATACCCAATCATTGAATTCATGCTGAACAACATTTCAGTGATGTACTGTACATACGCCACCTAGCCAAGCTCTGCGCCACGTAATAATTAGGCCTATGTACGTTAAAATCACGCAACTGTGACCATTTGTGACGCTGTACGCGTATTTTTTGTGTACGTTAAAATGTACGTTAAAACTACGAACAATTGTTACCAATAGCAACGTCGTCGCACGCCCACCCCTCTGACGCTGCAATGACTCGACTAAACCGTGTTAAACTACGAACAATTGTTACCAATAGCAACGTCGTCTTCGAACATCGTCCACCAACGCATCGCGACGTAAGGACTAAACCGTCTACCAATAGTCAACCAATCAGAACGCTTGAAGGTAACAGACATACAGAATAAGGATTTTAATATGATAGATATATGAGAATTTGGAGGAATTTTATCTAGGACATGAGTTAACCATCTGTTACAGTATACAAACTGTTACAGTATACAAAACTTCAGCAGTGGAGTTTAACACGAAACAAGAGATCAGATTAATTCGAAAACTAAATGATGAAATGGATGGACCCTAAACAAACGACAGTTAAAGTCGGAATTGACAGAATATTAATGGAGCAGAAAGACGTCACGTGAATGCCGTAATCAAGTGTAATGCATCGCATGAGGTACAGAATTGATGTTGTTCTAAAGCAGATTGCGAAAGAGCAGGAGAAAATATCAACGAACTTAGAAAGTTAGAACCAGAAAGCGATGACAGAATTTTCTAGAACTTAAAAATCATATTTCTCACCATTTCTAAACTGCAGTCCTATCTATTTGGCGAGTCCGGCCTAGCGACCGGTTCTCGTCAGAACACCGATGTTAAGCAACGTCGAGTGAGGTTAGTGCTTGGATGGGTGACCATCCCGGGATCTAGTCGTGGTGCCGGAGGACAACCAATCCGTTCATCGCTTATGCTTCGATAAAATGGCATCAGCGCTAAGCTGCGAAGGTAAAACTCAGGTCTAGAGAAAGTAATGGCAACCCATTCCAGATTAATGGCTTAAGCCACCTGCTTGCCTACAGTTTAGTTCAGGAGATCAGCGGCGGACCCTACGCTCGTTCGAGTACGGGACTACCTTTATACCTTTACCTGAACTGTTTTCATCGTCTAAAATCAAGTAGCAATTTCGGTACGAAATTATGCCAGACTATTGTTTTTAACTTAAAAAAATACATTGCGAAGGAAGACTAATAGCAAAAACAACATACATTTTCATTCCAGCTGATTGCGTAGTGCGTACTAGTTTTATCAATAGACTCTTCAAAATTCAGAAATAATTTGACCCTGTTTTACCTGAAAACAGAGGAAAAATCAAAAAGTACTGCAGACTACAGCGAGGTCTAAGAACCATTTCCAAATCGTGAACAATGAAAAGTAAATAACGAAGATCTTGTAGTCACCGAAATGAACTTGTAAATGCAGTAAGCTAAAAGGAAGTCGTTAAATTTTAAACTTCAATAACTTTTGATTTGTATTCGTTACGTAAGCTGCTGGACTGTAGGCTACTATATAGTCGAGGGCCACTTGACCAATGTAACTCGGGCATGCTTTAATCGGCTGCGGAAGATTAGAGAGATCCGCCGCTCTATACCGACAGCGGCTGCGGTACTCCTCGTACGCTTTCTCATTCTATCGCGAACGGACTATTGTAATAGCATCCTCCTGGGTCTCCCCGACTACCAGCTGGCTCGTCTGCAGTCAGTCGTTAACGCATCTGCCCGGCTGATCTTCGGAGTCAGGTGGCACGATCACGTGACACCACTAGGGCCTACTAAGGGACAGGCTCCATTGGCTTCGAATCCCGGAGCGAATCGTCTTCAAACGGTGCTGGCTGACCTTCCGGGGCCTCCACGACCCCACCTGCCCGGAGTATCTATCAACCTTGGTGCGTAGACGGACGATCACCGACCGACAACTCCAGCTGAGATCCAGTACGCGGTCTCTACTTTACGTCCCTCCTCCGTCGAAGACCGCAAAGTTCGGAGAGAGGTCCGTCACACGAGGCAACCCTCTCTTATGGAATTCACTGCCCGACTCAGTGACCGCACAGACACTTCCTTCGAGTCATTCGCCACTAAACTTAAAACGCACCTTTTCAACTCATCGTACGATCGTTCCATGTAAAGCGCTCTTGACTTTGGCCCTCGCTATGCTACTGCGCTATATAAATCATCATGTAGAATATAATAGAGTAGTAATTAAGTGGCCGTTTAACATTTTTACACGCCTTTAACATTATACAGGCAAGAACGCAATTTCAAGGACCGACCCTTGAAATGCATGCTTCATGCAAACTACTCGGCAAATAGCCTAGTTGATGTAAGAGCTTGTCGTCCTCTGGTTCCTTATAAGGACGGGCCGGACATAAAGAAAGCTGCCGTCACATAGGCCTATCGAATTCTCGATTTCGATCTATCCAACGGTATCTCGTTGTACATGCAAATGGACTGGACTAACGAGATCTTGGATTCATCGCATTGGTTCATATCGACTGTAATTTTTCAAATTGATTTTACCAATGTATATCTGTTCGGCACTATTATAGCTGCATTGTGTCTTACAAATCATATTCGACGAGTCACGGAAACCCCGCTGTGATATTTGAAGACTTTTCGTTTCGTTCGCTACTCTTAAGTAGTTCAAATGACCACAATCACGAGTTGTTGAATACGCCATGGGAGCTGCATTCATCTTTTAAGAAGAGAGATCTAATCAATCTTTAATCTGGCTGCATAATGACTACGAAACCACTTACGTAGACCTATAAGCTTAATTAACTATGTTTTATAAACTCACAAAGTACCCTCTTCGGTCTATTTGCGAAATGCGCCTCTTGTCTGTATGCTCTTGAACTACACTGCTACAGTATATTAATTTATATTACGTTCGGATCATCGAAGTCTTAATGGGCACGTAGCGACACAATACAAAAAATCGCTGAAGAGAACAAGTTGTGTCATGTCTTCTTGATAATTCATCTGCGTTTTTCACAAAGCGTTCACCATGTTAAGTAGGGCTGCCGGTTTCACACGGCGATTTTTTGGGAGAAATACGGCATACTCAGAGGTCCTAAATAGGCAAGTGAAAATGCGGAAAGCTCCCAGTTATGCGCCTAACCTTCCCATTTACGCACATATTTCATTGCGCATATTTCCTGAAATTGCAGATTTTTCGGTGAAAATACTGTTGCCGAGCAAAAAAGGTCATGAAATCGATATAAAATCGGTGCTTATGTTAGGAAGATAGAAAAAAGTGCAATACAAGTGACAGAAATAGCAAAAATGTGCATAAAATACCGCAAATTTATGTAGAAATCGCATATGCGGCGTAAACAGAAGAAAATGCGACGCATTAAAAAACTATTAAACATGCGATCACATATGCGATCGTATAGTCGCATTAAACTGGTATCCCTAATTAAGTCCATAGCAATTGCTCCTTCAGATTAGAGGTGGGTCGATTAATCGAAATCGTAATCGAAATCGCGATTTTTGGAAAAACCGAAATCGAAATCGAGACGATTATTAAATAAATCGAAATAATCGATAATCGTCGAAAAAATAATCGAAATCGCGATTATTTTTCGATTATTCCCGTAAGTTATATTATACAATATTTCCGATTCAAAGAAAGATCAATTTACCGTTGATTATCAGATTTTCATTGAAAATGGATTCAACGGCGTATAAAGACAGGCACCATCTTTCTGGATTTGACAGCAGCTTTCGATGCGGTGTGGCATGCGGGTTTAATGCACAAACTCTCGCTCAATTTGCCACCCTGGTTCTGTCAACTTGTGGAATTACTCATCTCTGACAGACGGTTCTTAGTTCACTTGGGAGATGTCAGCTCCTGGAGACGTCAGCGAAACGGTCTAACACAGTGTTCAGTTCTAGCCCCCACGTTATTCAATTTGTAGGCTTATAGGCCTACACACGACTTACCGGATACCATAGGTACTAGGTAGGAAGTTTGGATACGCTGATGATATCGGTCCTGCCACCCAGGCTCGATCCTTTAAGGAGATTGAAGACCAGGGTTATTTCTAGTATTGTGAATTGGGGTAGGGTGTCGGGAAAATCTGGGGTGTGTTTATTTCTAGGATTGTAGGATTGTGAATTTGGGGGTGTCGGGAAAATCTGGGGGTGTCGACATTTGGAAGTCTCTACCGAAAAAGGCTGACAAGCAAAAAACCTTATAGAGACTCACAAAAAGTCTGACAAGCAAAAAAAGTCATCCGAGGATAAAAGTTGTGGGGGTGTATTTCTCCATTTGGGGCAGGCCCCTTCAGAGGCTGAAGAAGGCCCAGGCCAGTTGGAATTTCGAGGCCTCTCCTAGCCTTCCCAGCAATTAAAATTTTGACAAGCGAAAAAATGTAATCACCAATTTTGAAGATCTCAGAATACCTTCCTAGCTTTCCCAAAATTGTCGACAAGCAAAAAAGGTCATCACCAATTTTGTGGACCGCAGAATACCTTCCTAGCTTTCCCAAAATCCCAAAATTGTCGACAAGCAAAAAGGTCACCAAATTGTGAGGCCCCTTCTAGTAGTAGCTATCTAGCTTTCTAGCTCTCCCAGAATTCTAGACAAGGAAACAAAGGGAGGCCCCCAAATGATGGAGGCCCGGGCCGAATGGCCCTCCTGGCCCCCCTCTGAATGGGCCTGTTTGAGGGTGTTCAGAGCTAATCAATATGCATTCTGTATGCATACCATTGTCACATTACCAAATTTTAGGGGGTGTCGACCTCAAATTGGGGTGTTGGGGGGTGTTAGGGGTGTAGAAATATCCCTGTTGAAGACCAACTGAACATCGATACACAGAAGATTGCCGAATACTGTAAAATATGGCGGGAAAGCCAGTTTCTAAAGGTAATATGAAATAATCGAAATCGAAATCGCGATTATACAAAAAACCGTAATCGTAATCGAAATCGTAATCGTGAAAAATAATCGAAAATAATCGTAATCGTAATCGTAAAAAATAATCGTAATCGACCCAGCTCTACTTCAGATACTTATGTCGTGCATGATGCAATATCAGTTTTAGCGTAGGTCTACAACATTCTGGAACGTGTCTGTCTTCGAGCTAAATTTGTATATCTTAGAACAGGGGTGCACAACCTTTTGAGGCCGAGGGCCAAATTTAATGTTCTCACATAGCTCGTGAGCCGAACAAACAGAGATGCATGTTGTATAATAGTAACCTCAAAATACGTTAAAATAATGTGTAATTGAACTACTCAGACTACTGCATCAAAGTGATTCAATATACACTGTAAAATGATAACCAGTATTTTACTTATTTTCCTATCAACGTATCATTGTGCAGTCTGCGAAGATACGAATCAATCTAATGATCTAATGTAATGGATGCAACTGAATTACGCTCTCTTTTTTCGCTAGGTGGCGCCGTTATGGCTGCCCGCGCGTGTTGTACGCGCTTGCGAATCGTTGCCGTTTTTGGCATTCACCGACGTGTTGCGTCTGAATTCATGGTCGGATGCAAGGATTAGAGATTCGTCCGTCGGTTTTCCGAAGAGTTTCTAACACAGTCCTCATCTTTTCCTGTCGTTCTGAACGTTCCAGTCGGTCGTCGCCGTTTATCGGGTCGTTAGATAATGGCGGCCATTGATGTAGCGCCAGGTTGCTACTTGGCGTGGATGCGATCGACTGCCGTTCTGGACGTCGCTTCCATCTTTGTGAGAACTGTGTTCCGCTCGCCGGATTTCTTGGGAGTATCTTGCTGTCCTGAAATTTTTCACGTCGTTCTGGAGTTTCTAGTCGATCGTTTGCCCGTTGAGAATCTGCCAATGTAAGCCGTTTTAATCGGTTGCTGCCTGAAATTCAATGGCACAGCGATTGACTGCCGCTCTGGACATCGTTGGAAGCTCCATCTTCGTCGGTCTTGTCGATCTCGGGAACGAACTATTGTCTCGCGGAAGACCGTTTCTTCGGATTTCACCGGCGGATGCTACCGTACGGAGAATTCCTACCTGTACTTTCAACTTGCGGTTTCTCAACACCTATACTACTGTTTACTCGTTGACGCGTCAATGTTGCTGAACTATTTCTAGGAAGGACCGCTTCTCAAGGACTCAACGCCGGATTTCTTTACGGCGGCAAAGTTCTTTTCACCATCCAAATGGATCTTTTAAAATCGCCACCTTTTTACCTTCATTGACTTGTCAGTGTTGTCAAAGCGCTTTTGACTTTGGTATTTGTAACTAAGCTACAGCGCTATATAAATTGTCCAATTAACATAACGTACGCTCTCAATGTCTGCTCTAGTCAGACTTGGAGTCGAGGCCACAACTTTCGAGGCCAAGGCGAGGCCAAGTCGAGGCCAAGGACTTGTAACACGAGGCCAAGGCCAAGGCCAGGAGGTCCGAGGCCAAGGCCAAGGCCAAGGCCAGGAGGTCCGAGGCCAAGGCCTAGGCCAAGACCAGCAGGTCCGAGGCCAAGGCCAAGGCCAAGGCCAAGGCCAAGGCCAAGGCCAAGGCCAGCAGATATTTGGCGTTTTTGGCCAAATTTTTAGGTACATTTTGCCAAATTTTTTGCACATTTTACATTTATTTATTTATTTGTTGCATTATTTCTTCATTTCCTTGGGGCCACGGCCCCTGCCCCCAAATGACATCCCCGTTAAACACGAAGTCATGAAATAATGCAGAAGTGTTAAACTCTACAGTTTAATCCACAGTTGGTTGCGTAGTTGGCAACTTGGAGGTTTAAGTTGAGGAGGGCCTACGAATATGAGAGTGCCCAGGGCCTACGAAGACCTTAAAACGGCCCTGCAGTAGCCACCTCAGTGGAAGGGATGTACATGGACAGTGGGGTAAAATCCCCCTTTCCCTGCAAATCGCGCGCTGGTCAGAGCCAACACTCGGTTTTACTTACAAACTTTAATAGCAATAGGTACAGCAGAGACTGCTGTCACTACGGCGCCGTTTCTTTTCCAAGTGCGACCAGTCTACAACCTCCTTAGCCTAAGCAGATGCAGCCTCGCAGGTGTCTCTGTTATACTTTAGAGACAATAAACCCCGGCCCCCCTGTGAAGCCGCCGCTGTCAAGAACGCAATTACTGCTCTAAAATAGACGCCATATATTTAGGTTCAAGCCTTTTAATACTTTTATTAGCAAGAAACCCAATTATCTGGTCCAAATGCCTACTTCAATCCCCGAGGCAATGTTCGCTTCAAACAATGGCAGCCTTGTCAATGCAAGCAACATAATTACATGCTACTAGAGCTAGCAGGAATTCTCAGGGTCTACCGTTTGGATTGAACACACAGAGAGGACGTTTTGTTCAGATATTATTCGTCACTTCCAACATTTTGAATGCGCGATTTTCTTGTTTAATTCCATGGTGTGAGGGCTTGGCCTCGAGTACAAGGCCGAGGACTTGTATCCCGAGGCCAAGGCCAAGGCCGAGGACTTGTACCCGAGGCCAAGGCCAAGGCCAAGGCCAGCAGGTCCGAGGCCAAGGCCAAGGCCGGGGACTTGTATCCCCAGGCCAAGGCCAAGGCCAGCGTCACTTGGCCTCGAGGCGCCTCGAGGCCAAGGCCACGGCCTCGAGGACTCCAAGTCTGGCTCTAGTGCAGTTGTTGCAACCTTTAAAGTGGAAGTAAAGCTTGGTAGCAAATTAGTTATGATCGAGAGAGTCTGCTCGCACAAAATATGTACTCCCAAACCATGATATTGGAACTTTTCTGAACATGTTCTTTTCCTGGACATAATTCTGTTCAGATGTTTGAGAGACATACACGAAACAAATTTGCCGTCTGGGAAAGACTGTGAAAACTTGGCAATGATCAAGACCACTTTGTAGTTGGTCCATGTGATATTGTGGAGAAATTTATAATGTGCATAGCCTACCTCTTTTAACGCTTAAGAATAAGTAATTAAGGTTAAGCCATTTAATGTAAATAGTTTAGAGTTATTCAGTAGAGGGCGTTAATGACAGTAGGAATTGAATGTAAAGGCATTAGCACATTTTAACAAAAGATATTCCTAGAGTAGTTAAGCGTAAGTAAATTTCAATAGGTAAGTCCTTAAGCGTTCCATAGATGTCACTAGTGGTTTGAGGTGCATTGAGAATTCTAAATAGTTACGCATAGAACACACCACTGAAAAGCCGTATCTGAATCTTGTATAAGGGGCTCAGTAGATTATGTAAAAAAGAGTGAGCACACAGTGAAATACAGTGAGCACACAAAGAGAGCTAATAAGGCTTTCAGGGTTGACTGGAAACAGTGTAACCAGTGGGTGCACAGCAACTAGGGTAAGCCTTGGTTGACTGTTAGGTAGCATGAGCACTTCTTGTAAAGGAGACAGCTGCTTTACTGCGAGAAGTAGGGCCCAAGAAGGCGGGGTATGCCTCGCAAAAGTTAATCTCCGCGGCGCGTTCCATGTTGAGTAAAGGATTCTTGAAGAGAAGGAATTTAGACTACAGCTATATAAAGGAAGAATCTGAATATAAGCAGTGAGTTGCGAATACTCAAGAAGGGTGTAAGACAGGAACAAGCAGCACTAGTAAAGGGTGAAAAGAGTTCACTGGAGATAGGAAGGGTGCAAGGATATACAGGAAGGATGCTTAGAAGAATTAAGAGTGTAAGAGTCCGGAGAGACAGCTAACTCAGATCATCCTAGCCACAAAGCTAGGGACCACGATACGTGCCTTGGTATAGAAGAGCACCCGAGTAGTGGTTGGTTGTGGTATCCTGGTAATAAGTCCAATAACACTACTGAATTAATATTGGCAGGGGGTAAACGGGTGTTCGAGCGATAAACTCTACATGTAGGCTGGCAGCAGTGAGATAGCACTTAGGAAGAACAGTTAGGATCATCTCAGCGGCCGTGTCGCCACAATATACTTGAATTCTTCAGCCTTCTTGGTGGAAAAACTTTGTTCGACCAACAAAGTTTTGTACCTCATCAATGTTCTGTATTCTCTATTTATTGGCAAGTCGCTCGTTATAAACATCGGCACGTTTTGTTTAATAATGGCGCCTACAACTGTATTCTTCATGGACGCTGATTCGCGACAGATCAAACACATTAATTTACTGTTAAACGAGCCTATGAAACGCTGACGTTTACATTCATCATTCCTTCTAGTACTTCTCTTAGTAGGTTTGATTCTTCTCTCAGAATATAGGCTATCCACTTCTTTTGTCTTGTATGAATAGTATTAATTAGACTTTTCTTCTCTTCTATCCTCTCCCAGACTTTTTCGTTTGTTATTTTTTCCGTCCAGTTGATTGTTTCCATTCTTAGCCAGATCCACCTTTCGAATGCCTCTAGTCTCTTTATGTCTTCCTTTCTGAGCGTCCAAATTTCTGATCCATAAAGTGTCGTTGGCCAGATCAGTGTTTTGACCAATCGTTTATTTTACAGATTTCGGTTAAAATTCTTTCTCAGTAGTTTTCTTCTGTTCGTTAGTGAAATCTACCTAGTACTTTTGCGCTTCGGGCTGTGATAGCTTAAGTAATCGTAGATATTATAATTTCAAGAGAAGCACGTGCTCAAAGAACATTTTAAGGCGTTTATTGTCGCCCACCTACCGTTACCAACGTGTCCGGTTGTTAGATATCGCACAATTTTTATTAGCCCAATGGATATTGATAGTCCATAGATTGTATTGTATTAACAAAATGATCATGATCTATATTTTCTACAATAAATTTTAGTGTTGTTCGAAATTGTCTCACGGGCTGAATAAAAACCTTTGGCGGGCCGGATGCGGGCCGCGGGTTGTGCACCCCTGTCCTACATCAAGGGATGTAGGACAGAGATGAGAATGTTAAATTCACTCGAGAATGTTAAATTCTATGCACATGTTTGAACTTGTGTTTGATATTATGAATTATGAATATGAATTATGAAGGGCAATTGTCTTTGTACCTTTTTCAGTGGCGATTCCATGATTTCTTGGTGGAGGATGAAATGAATTCATAGGAAGTTGGTGGGGATGAAAATAGAATGGAAAAATGAATAAAATTTGCCGGAGAAGGCTGACAAAAGAGAATTTTACCCCTAATTTTACCACACTTTTTAGATTGACAAGCAAAAAAGGTCATCCGCAGTTTTTCCGTAGTTTAACTAGATTTTTACCAAAAAATAGATTTCACAAAGAAAGAAAGTCCGAAGGTGGATGCATCCCCACTCATCCCCACGTGGAGCCGCCACTGCTTTTTTCATAACAATTTCTTATTTGTGGCGTAATATACAGCTATCGCTATTACTCGTATTAACACCTCAGCATACTCTGATCAAAGAACTCTGTGTATTTCGTGCTTTAGGCGTTCTTTCTCTTTCTCAAAATACAGTCTCAGATAAACTCTGCACCGCACTCATCTGCTCTTTATAGTTACAGCTCGTTGTTTGCTTATAGCTGCATTGTGTCTTACAAGTCATATTCAACGAGTCACTGAAACCCCGCTGTGATATCTGAAGATTTTGCTTCCCAGTGATTGTGTTGTTGATTCTTCTTCTTTCTTTCTTTCCTTCCGTCTTTCCCTATTGGGTTGGACGATGGGTCTGAATGAGTTCCTTCCACTTCTGTCTGTCTCTTGCTGCTCTGGTGTTGTTGATTACGGTAAAGAAAGTCGCATTCATCTTTTCAGAAATGATCTTGACCTAATTAAATGGATTGTTTCTCAGTTTCTTCTTTTACTAAGAACTGCAATATAAGAATTAATAACAGACGAATGCGTCGATCAAATTTGACTTCATAAAATTATGGGAATGGAGAGATTGGACTCTTACTGCGTGCTCTGTGATGTAGCTGCTGCAAATTTGCATGACAATAGCCTTTAAATAGCTCAAAATGCGTGACACTGGCTTAAGCAACAGTCAATGCTACAGCGTTTAAGCTAACAACAAAAGCTGGGTCCGAACTTAGCCAGAGCCGAACTACTGTATACATAATATAGCTGGCTCTGACTGAGCGCTACTTTGTCACCCCCTTATGTCAGTCATTTCATATTAAGTATTCATTGTCAGCCTTAAGGCTCAGTTCTTTACATGGCTTAAACCAGTGATGGGCACACAATTTTTATTCGAGGGCCGCAAAAGTGTCTGCGATGAAAATCGAGGGCCGCAAACATTTTTTCGGCATTTAGAATTACATTTTTAAGTAGTTTCCAAAACGACTTTAACGTAACTTATTATATACTGTGCAGTGTAAGTAATTATTAATAAGCCAAGACTGTTAAGTCGAAGAAAAGTTAATAAATATTAAAAACATTATTTATATTTAATGATAAGTGCCAAAATGTAAATCCAATTTGAATGCCGAATTTTCCATTAAGGCGTTGTCAAATGTTTCATATGTTTTAGAGGGCCGCACATTAATGTAGTATCTCTCGATGTCGGGGCCGCACAAAAGGGCTTCGAGGGCCGCATGTGGCCCGCGTGCAGCACTTTTGCCCATCCCTGGCTTAAACGTTTGCTTTAGGAATTAAAGACCAGGAACAATCAGGTCAAGATGAGTCAATGATGACTCAGATGGCTCTTGTGCCAGGGGCCCAGGCAGACCCTTGGTCCACTACAAAAGGCTTTCAGACGGCGAACGATACGATTCACTAAATTCAAGGGCCTAAAAATGAAATAAACTGAGTCAGACGCAAAGAATTTGGTTTGAAACAACTGCGAATAATAATTGCAACAATGACACATCGGAGGAGGATTCGTGCGTTGACAATCACTGTTGCGCTGCTGATCTGTATTCCAAGCGTCGATTGCTTTGGATCATGGCCACATGGTAAGACACATAGACAAGCATTTACAGGTATATACGTTAGTGCAATTGCCTTACTCAATGTCTAGGCATACGCCATTTAAAATCCACGCTTTCCTTCAGAATAATTCAATTGCACAATAACCAACCGATGGTCGTGTTCATTTTGCATTGAAGAAGTTAATTGTTATTCGATCAATAACTCAGAAACCAAGTGCTGTGCAAATACACCGATGACGTCATGGAGATTTCCAGAGAAATTTCGGTAGACGTTAGATAAATGGTAGCCATGCCTTTGTTACGGCGAATACAACGGCGTGCTTATTCTGATTACAAATGCTACTGAATGAAGAACACATAATTTCAGTGCAAATACTTCTGCTGCTGCTACTGCTGCTACTGCTACTACTACTACTACTATTATTATTACTACTACTGCTGCTGCTGCTTACTGCTACTGCTGCTGCTGCTGCTGCTACTACTGCTGCTGCTGCTGCTGCTGCTGCTGCTGCTGCTGCTGCTGCTGCTGCTGCTGCTGCTGCTGCTGCTGCTGCTGCTGCTGCTGCTGCTGCTGCTGCTGCTGCTGCTGCTGCTGCTGCACTGCTGCTGCTGCTGCTGCTGCTGCTGCTGCTGCTGCTGCTGCTGCTGCTGCTGCTGCTGCTGCTACTGCTGCTGCTGCTGCTACTGCTGCACTACTACTGGGCACTGCTATTATTGCTGCTATACAACAGCAACTACTGCTGCTACACCTGCAACTACTACTACTACTGATGTTACTGCTGCCACTATTATTTATACTACTATATACAGTAGACCTATATGCCATTATTATTATTATTATTATTATTATTATTATTATTATTATTATTATTATTATTAGGCCTTAGCATGTTCAAAATCACTTTAAAATGTAAACTGTTCCATGCACCAGAAATTTACAGTAGACTATAAGATCTCTTGCACTCGTCTTCGTGCCTGGGTTACTAAGATTGTCTGACACAAACTGTACGTGATCTTCTCAGATGCCTAAAACCTGATAGCCCTAAAAGCGGCTAGTAGATCAGGTAACTTAGCTCTAAGCCATCTAAGGTCTGATGGTTTGCCTACGTGACATCTGTTGCGATTCTCTCTGTTCTACTCGAAGTCAGTGCAGGGGCGTTACTTGGTCGTTATGATGGTATCAGTATAAGCTTAATTTTGAAATCGAATGAATCGACTGAAATGCTAATGCATGGAGTCCGTCCAGAAAGACATTGCAACAGTCTATTTTGGAAAAGATGAATTTCACACGACAGATATTTGACTGCTGGTCTACATGACAAACATTTAATCAGATCCAAGTTTAAACGTGGACTTTAGCATGGTTTAAAGTGGCTTAGGAGGCGCTACTGCCTGTGTGAAAGCCACTATAAGGGCACTAACTGGGCTTGAACCCGCTCCGTCTGTCTGCCGCTCAAGCGCGTACCCCACTCTGCCATCTTTCCGCCCCAAGTTAACCATCAGTGTCTGTGATTAGAACAACGTTGACGTAGCCGAGCTGATTGAAGAACGCTTTTGACAAGTGTAGAATATATTCTTTCATAGACGCAAACGAAGATCACTTACAACTTTCGAGGGTTCCTATCTTATAGTTGAAGTAACTTCGATTCTAAGTATGCTAAGTTCAGTCCAAATGTAACGCAAGTGAATTAAGAAACTGTAAAACAATTGCACTGCATACATTACGTATTAGGGCTAATCTTTTGAGGAAACACGAAATTAAGAAAAAGCTTTATTTAATAATTAATTCATTTCTTTCTTTCTTTCCATTCGTCGTTCTCTATTTAGTTGGGCGATGTGTCTGAATTAGTTCCTTCACTTCTGTCTTATCTCTTGCTGCTCTGGTCATTTGGATGAAGTTCATTTGCATTTCTTCTGCATCCTCGTTTAAGTTTTCTATCCATATTTTTCTTGGTCTTCCTTTACTCCTTTCCTCTTTAACATAGTTGTATAGTGCTTTCTTTGGTAGTCTTTCTTCCTTAATTCTTTCAACATGACCAAAACCATTTCAGTCTTCGTTTCTGTATTGATTCAAGTATCGTTTCTTTTTGTTGTCTTTTCTCTGATAATTTTGTTTGTTTATTCTTTTTGCTTACTTCTGCTATCCTCTTAGCTACATTTTTGCAGTCATTAATCATCTTTTTTCCTTATTCTTTATGGTCTAGCATTCTGATCCATATAATGGTATTGGTTTGATCAGTGTATTATATAGTTTTAGTTTTGTTTTCAACGATATTTGTTTTCAACGATTTTTTGTCTTTCCATATATTCTGAAGTTTTAAAAATGCGCACTTGTTAGTGCACTTATACTTATTATTGTCTTCTTCGCTTAGTCCACCTTCTTCAGAACTGATACTAGGTATACGAATTTTGGCAAGTGCTCTATTATTTGAAACCAGGGAAGTTAACAAGGACTCAACCCTCAAGGCCTGGACCAGGACCAAGGACTTGACTATACTAGTTAAATTATATTGAGTAGGCTTATTCCTCTATAATTATAGCAGGAAAAAAACTACGCACATAATCGATTGATAAAAGGTATATATATATAGGCCTATACATACATGTCATATACATACATGTATATATATATATACATGTCATAGACGTGAGTTCATTTGTCATGTAGAATCACTAACTCTTGGAATAGACGAGAAGAAGGAAGACATCGAATATGAAGAAAATCCTAGAATACAAATGAGACACGAAGACAGAATCATAGAAGACACGCTGATGACAGAGGTATTGTTAGACGTACCGTGATTTATTCTAAATTGTTCATGCCAGAGGCAATTTCCACAAATTTATTTCTCATGTTAACAAGTGGTGCACAGTAGGTGTTGAATTTAGTAAGCAAAAAGAAATGCAAATGATCCAGGCTCCAACAAGCTTTTCGAATTTCGATTTCTGAAGAACACAGTTACTAGTAACTCTTGCTGACATAATAAAAAACCTTAACTAACCCGTTTTTTCCAGAAAGATGCGTAACCTTAGATAACCTTTTTGAAAACCTTAGACCTAAAGTTCCTAAGAAAACCAGGATTAAAAGGTTCATCAACTGTTTGAATATGAATTGAAACATATGAACTGATCATAGTTGTTCGTAACGTTGTCTTGTAATGACTATTTGCTACAGTAACGCTGGATAAGCTAGTTTACTCAACTCCCGATCTATTAACCGCCGTTCCAAGTGCTTTGCATTGTCTACATTGCATCAGAACTCCCCGCTAGACAAGCATTGTTCGCCTGCCTTCGTCTAAGGGCAAGAAGTGTATATGTGCAATTATTATTATTATTATTATTATTATTATTATTATTATTATTATTATTATTATTATTATTATTATTATTATTATTATTATCATTGGACACTGGAATGCGCTAATAATTGGCTCAGAAGGTCCATCCATAGAAGGTGCATACCGCGTTTGCTAGAACACAACGCCCTTTTATTTGGGCGTCTCACAAGAGCAATTAACCCTGAGGCTCTCACCTGCTCCAAATACCCACTACACTGTAGACACGGACGCTTTTTGTGCAGGAATCTCACGTCAAAATCATCATAGAATATCAATAAATTACTGCAGTAAATAGTTGAGTAGCAAAAACTTTAATGTTAATCTTGAAAAGTAAAAGTAGGCCTACTTTAGAAATTCAATTTACGTTTGAAAAAGGTAAATAACCTTCACAAAATAAATAATCTTAAAACCCTGTTTTTTCAAAATCGTACGTAACCTTAGATAACGTTACGAACAACTATGCTGAAGAAAATCTTAATTTTATATCTCAATTGTTTCTCTCGAATGCAGTCCAGAGTATCCGTGATTAATGTCGTCGAGTACTAAGGAAGGAAGTCTTCTATGTTGCCCGTTAAGTGCTAAATGATCGCCAGATATGTATTGCACCGTTCGCACCAAACGGTGTTCAGACCTTGATGACATTGGTCATACTGTGGTTAAGTGGCGGCTTCGTAGTACAGTGATCCGCCATCTTGGCTGCCAGTCACGAGGTCCGGGGTTGAAACCTCGGTCGCCTCAGAGACGGTTCGGTTGTTTCTGCTCGTAAGCTCATGCTTTAGTTCTTCCACGGACAGTACGTGTCACTAAGGAGCCATGTTTGACTTCGCATTTGTGATTATCAGTGTTGTAATAAATACTTCATTGAAGTATTGAAATACTTTCATAAATACTTGGTTCTAATGTAGTATTTAAGTAGTATTTAAATACCCAAATACCGGGGTAAGCATTTAAATACTGGCAAATAAGTTTTAAATACTTTTTTAAATACTTGATAATGTACCGGTATTTGACACATGATTCGCCACAACCGTATTTTTGTGTAAAGAAATGTTAGTTAAAATTATTTCTAACAATGTCAATGTAGGCCTACTTAATGTCAAACTGTCTAAAACCATCAGTAAAGAAAATGTAAAAACGACTGACGAAATAATAGAAAGTCGTGCACGTGAAAATTGCAATAAATCAAAAGTATTTAAATTTCTTAAATACATCCAAATACTGTATGGTATTTAAATGCTATTTAAATACTTAATTTTGGATGGGTATTTCAATACTTTCTAAATACTGGGCAAAGTATTTATATTTTTATCTATACTAAAGTATTTAAATACTTTACAACACTGGTGATTATGGATTAAGCTTCTTTGAAACTAAACAGTGATGTCCATGTTGTACGTGCGTTAATCGTGTTTTTCAGAATGGACGTTACAATAATATAGATGTTATTGTTTACGCTTTCAAAGAAACGATCATATTGAATTTGAGATTAAACAGGTAAGTACACAATGTCACACACGCACTATTTATTCTATAACAACACTGGTTATATTAAACACATTGACACGCTCGCACATGATAACAATGTCAATTATACATTTATATATTTTATACAGATCCTACGTTTATATAGCTCTTTTGTAACAACGAACAGATCAACGCATACCATATTGATTTTCACTCTGCGCCGGTGGTCATGTGAGTATCTTGGAATCGAACCCAGGCTGACTGCAGGCAGGGCTGACGCTTTTTCAACTGAGCCACTAAGGCACCCAAGGTCTACTTCGAAAGTTTTAATAGATTGAAACCATGTCCAGGCTTCATGCTTTAAGTTGTGTAATTGTAATTAATATCCTAAATATGAATTCTTAAGACCAACATGAAGTTCAAATGTTTCTATTAACAGACAACTCTTTGCCTCTTCTTATATCGAGAAGATCATAACAGAGTCGGGAGTAATCTACAATGCCGTTAATCACGTAAGACTATTACGCTCATAATTAATTAGAGCGTTCGCTTTTCCATGAGCTCATTGGATTAGAAGCGGACCCGTGGGCAGAACAGTCGCGGACCCCTAAACAATCTCTATGTTAAGGTCCTATGAGAAAAGTGCGAGAAAAGAAATTGTAATAATATAGCTGAAGCGAAAACGTTTATAATATCCTCAAAGTTCAATGATTATAAAACAATGAGGACAATAAGTAGAGTAGGATACAAACAAAAACTGTACGCAAGACTTTTCGAACACGGATCATATTCAGTTGTAAGATCGTTGAGTCACGAATATTGCACACGTTAAGTGTATTCCAAGCCCGACTCAGACATAAATAGCCGGACTCATAGGCATTTGCTCCTCTGCCCCTCTCTCGGCGGACCTAGATTCTGGAAACCTATGGAGGTCTTTCAAACTGCTGTCGCATTTCAAGACTCGAGTTCAATCGATAAGTTCATTAAGAACATCATTTTATTGATTTTAACAGTAGGCCTAAGCTTATTCATTGTCCTCTCGGCTGGCAAGTACGACTCAGGACTCTCGTTTTACAGCGTTTTATATTTACCGTAAACTTCTAAAGAGGCCAACAAGCTGGGTCTCCAATACAAGTCGGCGGGGGTAAAGTCATTTGATTTGGCCAACTTTTGGGGCTCCTATTAAAAGTTTTACGGTATGAATGATAATGCTGCAGTCTGTTCAGCTGATTTTCATGGAAGCTTGATTGTTTATAGTTGTTGAAATTAAAGCTCAAAATTAAAGCTCAAAATTGTCACTGACCCTGAGCGTCTACATTTCAGTTATGCTCAGCATATAACAAATTCTACTAGGAATACAATCCTTAGTGTACGTTCCATTATTGCTTAATCTTTAAGGAGGCGTTTTTGTTGCAAATGGTTATTAATGGTGTTTGTTCAGGTCAATAATAATTGTTACTACATTGGAGCAGTACAGAACAAAAGTGACTCAAAGGCTGCTGTTAGCACTTGCGAAGGAATTAAGTGAGTGTTGAAATTGTTACACACCATATTTACCAGCGCCTGCTACATTCAAAACATTGACATTCGAGCAACGTTGCCATAACTCCACCATAGCCGGTGGCAAGCCCTGGTTGAGAAAGAAGGAGCCAAACACACACACACAAACACACATTCGTCTTTAATACAAAAATAACGTTGACATCCTATCAATTTTCAAAAATATCTTAGTCGTACAAAATGAAACGTATTCGCCTTATGCGTAAATATTTCTGCAGTAGTTGTAAATTTTAGTGAATATTTTCAATTCTGCGATTTTAGTGGCTATTTTACAATCGGAAATTTCTCATATCACATAGCAGCAGAAGCGAGGGGAAATCGCTTAAATGGAGCCAATGGAGCGTACAAAATGCGACACAATTTAAAGCCAATCTACAACAATGGTCTGTGCCTCATAAATTGCCTTAATAGTTATTCAGAATTGCTAATTTTCTGGCTTTCCTAAAATGTTGAAGCATTGATTAATTATTAGACCTAATAAACGTTGAGTTACAATTTTTCTGAGATAAATAAAAATGTAATTCTTCCTCTCCTTATAGAATTGTGGTTTGATTTTGATGATAACTAATTTTTTAAACAACATATATTTTTATTAATTCCTTTAGGTTCGAATGTTTAATATGGTTGGTTATTTGAATAAACGAGATTGAATGGCAATTGAGAAGAACCTATAAATAAATCATAGTCTAAAATTGATAATTTTTGACAGAATTCTTGAATTACAATTTCTTGATTAAGCAAAAAATTTATGAGTTAGACCCAGGCCCGTCGGAAAGAAATTTGGTCAGGGGTGCAGATTTTCCCGAAGTAACATTTTTCTGTTTCGAATTAATGACAAGTCAAAAAGGTTCTCTGCACACTCTGCACCCCCTGTTTTTTACGAAATACGAAACAGGGGTGCAGAGGGGTGCAGAGCATCGTCTTTCCAGGGTGCATTGCACCCCTACATTTTTTAGGGGTGCAGCTGCACCCCCTGCACCTCCACTTCGGGCGTGTCTGGTTAGGCCTATTCGATACTCAATTGAACTGAATTGTCTTCAGTGCTCAACATTGTGCATTTAAATTGGAAATGCATCGTGTTCACCAATACAGTAAATCACTGGCAATATTCGTCAAACGCTCAGAATTAACGCAAGTTCCCAAAATCAGACACTTTACTTCAACAAACTCAGAACATTAGAGTGCATTTGCTAAAGGAGAACCGAAATTTCATTTCTGAATGTTCTCAGTTTCAATATTTAAACGTTAAATAAATCACTTGTAGAATTGTGAGAAGTTTGCAATTTATGCGTAAGTCCTATTTTTGGCATTTGTTTCAGAAAATGACAAAATCAATGTCAGTGCAAGATTTCAGTTCGCATCCAAACACCGAAGAGTGAGATTACGCCGAATCAATGCAATTGAATTGCTAGATTTTCTGTATTAAATTTTACTTTACATTCTTTCACATTGGTTCATAAAGATAAAATAAACGATAGATGACAGTGGTGGTGATGACGATGATTGCTATGATGATGATGATGGTACAATAAATGATGAATTTTGCAGTATCTCTTGTGACAGGTAATTAATTTAATGTAAGCCCAATTCTCGATATGATTGCAGCAAAAGCGTTCCTTTGAGTGGCCGCAGGATGCAGACGGAGGCACCAAAGTACTTGAGCTGTACATAGTAAATGACTTCTCACAGGTGAAATATTATATTCATTTTCAACAAAAGCACAAATACTGTTGCAACTGTCTGCATATTTGGTTATATGAGATAGTAAAATGACATACCGGTAGTAATTTCTTCTTATGCCAAAAAGTACAGAAATAATATACATAAAATGTGTTTGCTGCACAAAATCAAATTTCATACATGATCCATTTAATAAAATAGACTTTGCAAACTTTATTAAAAATATGTCTATCAACATAAACGAAATATGTAAGATATGTTTCATCAATTAATTAATTTTCTGCGACATTAAAAGTTGTTGTTACTTAAAGTTTGCAGGTAATAAGAATGATACGTCTGCTGTGTTTCAAAGGGCAAAGAGTGTTGCTAACAGTGCAAGTTCTGTAAGTTCAAATAATTGTCTTTCTACGCAAACTCGCTTGTTTTAAATTCATTCTGTTTCTGCTGGAAAGAAATTGTACGCATATTTGTGCATTTTGTCAGAGAAGTTAATTCACTATTGTGAATGGTGTTCAATAGAGTTCCAAATCTTGACGAGAATTTGTACTTCGGAACTTTCCCATATTCTGGCGAGACTTTGGAAATTTAACTTAACAGAATAGACTAAGTTATCTTTGATGCTTATGACAAAGTAGCAATTGACTGTATTCGTGAAATGCTCGGATTGAATACAATGTATGATATTGTTAAGAATCGTCAACACTCTTTTACACTTCGGTTCTCTAAGAAACCACTTTGACAATTGTATAATAACAGAATGTGTAATTGTTAGTTAACAATGATGTTTCTCTTATGTTATCTGCGTTTGCGAATAAAGATTTCTATATAGTTACTTTCGATCTGACTACTGTATTTGATGTACCTTTATAATTTCGTCCTATTAAATCTGCCTTTACAGTGAGATCATTTATTGTGTCTGCTTAGTTTTGATTCTAAAACATTTATTCTTCAGTCCTACCAATCTGTCGGCATCTACTTTGTCCTGGTTGGAATGGAAGTGTGGACAGCTGCAGATAGGTTTCTTATAAATGGCTCCAATAGCGACACCACTTTGGAAGCATTGAATCGCTATCGAATGGAAAACATTACTCATGTCTGCTACAACGACCACACCGTCCTACTCACGTTAGGCGATTCAAATGTCATGATCTGTAAATGATGTTTTAAAGTTATGTCATGTTACTATGTTGAAGTGACTTATTCATGCAAACTGTATGGGCGCTACGTGAACTGATAGAAAGCAGGTGCTATTGCTAGGTTTCGAGTTTTTGTACTTTTTGTTCGAGTTTAATTTAAACTGAAACTTTATAGACTGCTCCAGAAACTTGGATGCCTGTTAATTGAGACTGAACTGATATTGAATGATAGGGATGATTCGATAAGCTGCCCTAGCTATGTGAGTGGCACATAACTTTGAATATTTCAATAGTTCATTAGCGTAAGAACTCGGGTTCTTATGTTGAAGGCCATTATAATGTGCATTGCTGGAGGGACCGTCTTGGCGTGTGCTGGTCGAAGCAGGGACTTCTTTATATTAGGAAGTACATAGTCGAAGTGCTATGTGGCCACAGTTGGTGTGATAACTTTGTTTGTTATATGATGCAGAGTTATTCCCTCTTTTTCTCTGTCTTAGACCTGTTTGGAGTGACATATTTTACGCAATTATAGTCAAATTTAACTGAATTAACTACATTAGTAGACTCTGGAATGTTTGCTGAAACGCAATAAATTACTCTGTTAATTTCTTCTGTGCAGGAAGGCTGGATTCGACAATAGGGCCTCTGGCTACGCAAATTTTGCCAAAATCTGTTCCAATCAGAATTCCAGTTCCATTGTAGTGGTTAGTTTTAACACATTTTAGAAGTATATCTGCATTCTAAACGATAACTTCATTTGACGACTTTATAGCATTGGACTATTTGGTAACGTTTTGAAGCGAAATTCTGCTGGACCAAAAGTTCGTGACATTTAGGTTTTAAAGAAACGGAGAACTTTATCTTTGCGAGATAATAATACACAGTTGGCATCTTCCGATGGCCATTTCAGCATATGTCGAAAAAGTCCATTAATGTGAGTCTTAGTGCTTTGTAGGCTACTCGTTTTCCCCATGAAATTTGTGTTTACTCTTCCACTTTTGACTATAGTATTGAGTTTTAATGCTGACTCCCAGATGATAGTAGATGATTCCCCTTGCAAAGACACCGATTCGTTGTTAAATGTCTCAACATTGACCTAACACTGAAATTAGTAAACGAGCATTTTCTGTTGTGGGTAAAAAACCTGGAGCTCTCTTCTCTCGGATGGATTTGAAGTACCGTTCATTGATAATTTTTGGGGTATTGTAGCGGGTACTAGGAAATTGCACAAATAGGCTATTGTTAGTATTTCTTGATAACAAAAATTCTATTTATTTCGATTGAAGGATAATTACAGTTTAGCAGCCGCTACAGGATCAGTGATGGCTCGTCAAATTGGTCGTAGCTTTGGTTTGATCGATGACGGTCAGTCATGCTACTGTACTGACGTAGATTCATGGTGCATCATGAGTCCAGTACAAAGGTCAGCAAAGATTTACTGTGATGGTACATAAAAATACACGCTTTTGCTAGATTTCCACTTATAATCTGGTAACCAAAACGTTTTTGATTTGCTCTACGAAGTCTATTCTAAAGACTTCCTCCGACTTCGGAGTTTGTGTTTAACATCAGTGTTTCGATATTTCTCAAATGGTCATGCGATAGTTGAAGAGCAAACCCGAAAGACCATTAGATTCACTTTGAGATGAGAGCACTTCGACTAGAAGAACAGAAAGTGAGAAACGGAGGTTCTTCATCTATCAGTAAAACCAATAATTGTCTATTGTGCAGGATTACATAATTATATTTAAAGAGAACCTATCGAATTTTACCGAACGTTTTGCTGACAATTTTCAGTGTAAAACCGGCAACAAACTGGTCGTGGTGTTCACTTCAACAATTTAACCACTCGTTCAGAACAGGTCTTGACATCTGCCTTTATGACAGTCCACAGACAATCTACGAACCGACAGTATCTACTTGTGGCAATGGGATCATAGAAAATGGCGAACAGTGTGATTGTGGTAGATCAATACAGTCGGTAAGCTGAACCGTCTATTTTGCCATGATACTGTATATATTCGCTACTTGTATGTCCCTGCTGGACGATGGAGCAGAAGGTCGCGGGTTCGATCACCGCAAGAGTCCTAATGTCGACTCAACCTTACTCGCTGGAGGGCCCTGGTAAACTGAGGAGTAGCTTTAAGATGCGAAGGTAAAACGTGGGTTTGGGGAAAGTAATGGCAAAATACCCCAGATTAATGGCTTATACCACATGCTTCGCTGATTGCCCAGGCCGGAGATAAGCGCCGGAACCCAACGCTCGGACTCGAGTACGGGACCTACCTTTACCTTTATGTCCTCATACACGGGAGCTGATTACTCAGAACATTAATTGAGGGAAGAATATCAGGAAGAAAGACAAAAGGAAGATCAAGGAGGATGCTATTGGACTGGATTATGAAAACAGATACACAGAGTCACAAGACCTATGCAGAAATCAAAGAAGAAGCAAGACGCAGAGAGGAATGGAAACAATGGAGCCCAGGACAGAGAAACTGATGATGATGATGATGATGATGATGATGATGACACGGAAGCTGATTACTTAAAGTATTTGACGTCTAATCTAACAATGTTTTCACCCTGTATTAGGATTGCAACTCATCCTGCTGTGATCCTATCACTTGTCGATTGACCAATGCATCTACCTGTGCCTCAGGAAGATGCTGCGATAAAACACGTTGCCAGGTAAAGGTCTTTGCTTTGGAAGTCTACAAATCCGTTAGTATGAAAAAGCTAATTACTATTTCACAGAACACACTAGCCTGTACTTAATTTACTCGGTCTACAACAGTAATGAAGTGAGTGATAATAGAGGTCTTAAATTAACGAGTTTAATCATAAAGGAAAAACAAATTTTAAATCAGAGGAAAACGCACTGTCCGAATCCAGAAAATGTATCGAATTAAAAATTAAAAGTAATCAGTAGAACTAAAACTTAATTTCAAGCTTTGATGTCAGATCCAGACACTGAGCGATTAAAAACCTTTAAAATGGCTAGTTCCGCATCGGCTCTTGGTCCTATTTAAAGGTCAGCAAATGAAACTGACGAAGTAGCGGTAAAAGCAAAGTAACAGCGTCAGACATTTGGTGTTGACCATGCAATTGCGTATTCTGACTGCTATTACTGCGCTGACAAGTTACGCCGATAGTCCATTAATAGAATGTCAGCGCTCCATTAGATGAACCATCTACTCTGGCACTCACAAGCTCACACGTGTAGAGTGGACATTAATATAGAAGTCACTCAGTGGTGCAATAATATACAAAGCGCCATAAAAATTGAGCCGAGATGAATTGTTTTTATTCAGTAGTGACACATCAGTCAGTCTAATCTGATTTTCATTATGATGCATGCAATATTATTACTATTATTATTAAAACTGACAATTTCTTGTGCGCCATGTTACAAAATGTCAAGAGCAAGAGCACATTACAGAGTCCAGCTATAGGCTTACAAATAAAATTAAATTACAGTAATCATATAAAAAGAAAAATGAATAGAAAACAATCTAAGGCGGAAGATAATAAGATTTCCAGAAGAGATGTGTCTTTAGATTTCCCTTGAAGGATGACAGAGAACAGGATGATTTAACAGACATCGGTAGATCGTTCCATGTCTTTGGTTCTGACTTTGCAAATGACCTGGAACCGAGTGGTGTCTTATACAGTGAGGTATCTTCATAAGGCTTTGAGCATCGGACCGCAGGGACAGTTGCAACCTTCGTGATGTTGTCGGTACAAAATACTCCCGAAGATACTCTGGAGCGTGTCGTATATATATTTGCCAACTGAAGCAAATTAAGTGATTCAAACTTTGAAGCCTCCTAGTCAGCGTCACTGCCTCATCTAAGACACACACACACACACATATATATATATATATATATATATATATATATATATATATATATATATATTTATAGACTATATACTATATATATAGTGTCACATTTATAGACTCATATTGATTGAGATGTGTCATTGAAAACTCAATATCGATCTAGAAATTTGAGACAGTGATCAAAACTTTTGAACTCAATCAGTTTTGATTGTTATAATTAGCATTTGATTTCTATTAAACCTTCAAATGTCAAATCTCTGTTTGCTAATTTCTCAGATCCTGGCAGTTGGGAGTCTTTGTCGCAGCAGCAAAAGTGACTGTGATCTGCCTGAACACTGTGATGGCCGCGTCTCTACGTGTCCAGTGGACACGTACAAACCTAATGGAACGCCCTGCACAATAAACGGAGTAGGCCTATGATATTATGAATAAGTTATAAAATAAGTCAAATACAAAATTTTTAATAATTGTCCAATAAACGCTAATATTTTGCTCTATAACACACCTTCCGTAGCCTAGAGGCGAACTTACGTAAGTTGGGATTCAGTAGTTTTTTTTAAAAGTTCAAAGTTGCTGCTCAGGAAAGAACTTAGGGTGATGGGAATTCTCAATTGCTTTTTCAGCATTCGAATACTACTGTAATAGAGCGGTAATGTTATTACCTTGGCTTACATGCTACGGCAGTGTTTTGTTTTCAAATTTCTTTCATCTCTCTCTTCCTTTCTCTTTCTCTCTCTTCCTCATATGTTTTTGTGTCATTGTCAGTAGCGGAAAATTACAGCAATTTTATGGTCAGTTGAAATTTTCATGAAATCCCACACCAGATGACGCGCTAATAAAGTCGCACTTATTTCCCCAATCATACACTCGCATTAACAATAGAGCAAGTCATTATCCAGGCCTCTAGGCCAAACGCTTTCCATCGTTGTACCCATAGTACAGTATGTGCGGACGGGGTAAATGACTCACGCGGATAAAAGTACCATATGAAAATTAAAAGTTATATTTTCAGCAAGATGTCTTTAAAAGCAATTCTCGATAGTCTCGCTTTCGAATGAAATTCGTTATCTCTATAGTCTCAATGCACTAAGGCAAAGACAGCTGCTAATCATCACTTAATCAATTTCCATTCATAGATTGCAACAATTAAGTGACGATGCATGAGCTGAAAATGTAGATGATCATTCGGACAAAGACTTCATTCTGTTTTTGGTACTTTCCCATTATCCGGACCCCAGTGAAGAGATACTGAGAAATGCTTAGGGTTAGGGTGGCGGTTAGGTTTAGGGTTAGTGTTATGGTTAGGGTTATGGTTATACTAACACTCACCCTAACCCTCATCCTAACCCTAACCCTAACATCTCTTCACTGGGGTCCGGATAACGGGAAAGTACCCTGTTTTGTTAGGACTCTGTCTTCTGCTACAAAGGAAAATGCAACAGCCATCGCTCGCAATGTGAACTGATCTGGGGAAAAGGAACGAGCAGCTCCAGTTCTATCTGCTACCTGAACTACAACACTTACGGCCTACATTACGGCAATTGCGGACTAAACTGGCTTCCAAAATCACTTACATTCCCTGTCAGAAAAAGTTAGTGATTAATGTAGTATTTTAAATATTTCCTGCAATTGCTATACCCCTAACTTTCTCTTTATTTGTGTGCGTGAGATTGGTGCATTCCAGTTCAAGAACTTTGACTTCCTTCCTACTCAAATTCGGCGCAGACTGAATGAAATATTTCAATAGAAAAGTGCACGTTGTAAATGCATCTGCTCAATATGTGTAGAGCGTTTATTTAATGCACTAATCACCAGCCTACAGTAACCTATCATGTATATAGCGTCAGATTTTCTGGGAGGGTTGAGAGTTTAACTCTACGTCACACTGGTTGAAACAGAACCAGATGGGGATGAAATTTTTATTTTGAGCCGCATGATCCCAGGTGGGCCTAATGAGTGGACAATATTGGGATGGAAAACTGAAATCGGTCACTGAGCTCTGATGATATTTATGTACACTCTGCGTCATTTGAATGTCAGAGACAAACATCCTAACTAACCTACCCGCAAGATATATATATATAATTATATATATATATATATATATATATATATATAGTGACAGGTCCACCGAAAGAAATTCCGGGTCCCTGTGCAGAATGGCCGGCGGGCCCCGAAATTTTTTTAAAAATTGCTGACAACCCATTTTATGCTTGTCATTGGTTTAACCCAAATTAACCGACACGATGTCATGTTGCAACTCTCGAAAACTAGTGATGACCGTTTTTTCTTGTCGCTCTTTTTCACACTCTGTAGCGTCATTTCACACTTTTCTTGGATTCGAGATAATTTTTTGGCCAGATTTGGCCAATTTTGGGCAATTATAGGCAAAGTTTGGGCAATTTTGGACCAATTTTGTCAAATTTGAAAACTGACACTTTTTGGCAAATTTTGGACAATTTTGGCGATTTCTTGCACATTTCACATTTATTTATTCACTTAATACATTATTTCTTCATTTTCCTTGAGGGGTCCGCCTGCCCCTCTCCCAAATGACGCCCTGTTCACACTGTTCATTTTGATGCTTTTGATGTCCTCAGGTCCGCCCCTTTTACTCGCTGGGCCCCTTTCTTTAGTGTTATTATTGGTATTATTGTTAATTATGCATATTCATCATCGGCCCGGGCCCCCTCCAGACCGCCGGGCCCCTGTGCATTTGCCCCCTTCTCCTCTCTCTCGGAGGCCCTGTTACACACACACACATATATATATATATATATATATAAACATTTAGGGCTGGTAACGATTAACATTTTATTGTTCGATTAATCGGAAAATCTTTTAATCGATTAATTTCGATTGAAATAATTACATTTAGCTTTTTGCTGATCTCCTTGCAGTGTCTACTTTGACGTCTGCAGTTATCTTAAAAACAAAACAAAAGTGCTTGCTCATCTCTCCCCTTAAATGCTTAACTGCAGCATTGCTTTCATTACTCGCCAATGTTGTCTGAATGAAATAGAAACATAGTAAGCTAAGTACGTATTGAAGTAAATAAGTTACAAAAATATTAAAATTTAATCGAAAAATTATTCGATTAAACAAAATTTAATCGATTAGAAATTTTAACGATTAATCGATTAATTAATCGATCGTTAATATCCGCAGCCCTTACAGACACACACACACACACACACACACATATATATATATATATATATATATATATATATATATATTCTGGAAACAGGCTGGCCTCGTGAAAACCAGACACTACTCGTGACTACTGTATTTCCTGAACCAACGAAGACGTAAGGATAGAGAAGTTGCTTTATGACAAGGCTGATCGACGTTGATTCATTGAAACTCGATTTTTTTTTTAGTGACTCGAAGTGCGGAAAACTGCTCTGCGACACTTCGGTCGATCGTCCCTTGGCTTTCTATCAGATCTTCTTCTCAAAATCCACATCATCGATCAACAACCTCACCTGCACTTCGGTGATATTTGACTTTGGCTTGAGAATACAGGACCCTGGTCTAGTGCCAAATGGTGCGTCCTGTGGCGATGGACAGGTGAGTTCCAGCTGTCATTTGATCTTGATCACACGAAGGACTCGGATAGACTAAACGAAATACACGGAATTAGTGCATTGTCATTGGTGTTTTTGCTAAATCGTAAGAGTGTTTTGATGATATTTTCATTTGGATTTCTGCTTTTTTCTATCTGTCATTCTCGCGGCGAATATACAATGTGCGATAAACTCGTAAAAGTTGTTTTCAAAATAATAATAATATATATTATGTTTACTGATCGGCCACTTGGCGTTTTGCGATCGGTTCCCGTCAGAACACCGAAGTTAAGCAATGTCCTGCGCGGCCAGTACTTGGATGGGTGACCATTGACCAACCGTTCATCGCTTAGCCGTCGATAAATTAATATCATCGTTAGGTTGCGAATTTAAAAAGCACGTCTAGAGAAAGCAATGACAAACTACTCTGGATTAATGACGTAAGCCGCCTGAGTCGTTCAGGGGCGTAGCGAAGGGGGGTTTATCGGTATATATACCCTCCAAAATCAGTCTACCTTAAAGTTTTTATGTGATTTGCATGTGGTTTATGTGGTTTATAGTTAAGATTTAAACCCACCTAAAATATTTATACCCTCCCAAATCAAATTCCTGGCTACGCCCCTGGAGTCGTTGCTTGCCTAATACACGGAGATCAGCGCCAGACTCACGCTTGTTCGAGTACAGGACTACCTTTGCCTGTGTATATATATATATACATATAATTTTTACAAATAGATGATCGTAGGCAGAACAAAGAAACTTGGCTTTGCCCGTAGCTAACAACCTTCATTTATGAGCTAATATTGATTTCAACTCCTGCACTGGCAGAGTCTATTTCAAATTAATGTTCTTTGCTGAATCAATAGAGGTCGCACAATGATTTCCCTCCACCGTTCTCCAGCTGTGCACTGCGCGCGCAAATGATTTTGGTCGCAGCTGTGCAGTTGTCATTGTGGAAGGGAAAACCTTTTGAAACTAAATGGCATTCTAAAATGACCCCTATGAAACCAGCCAAGAAACGTGTCGATTTCGATTAGAGATTTTTTGTCCTAATATTTTCTGCGTTACCTGTATCATTAGGTGTTGCCAAAGCGCTACGGGAAATAGTAATAGCTTAATTTCATGCGTAAATGTGGCCTGCTTTAAAATGTAACTTTCTGTCCCTTAATGTTATGAAGGCAAATACGCACACTTCAATATCAATATTAGTTTAATCAAATCATATCAACACTAGTATAGAAGTCATAAAGTAGCAGAATAGAATATAATAACTGACTTATTATAATTTGCATAAATGCTATTTTTTCGAGTCATCGGATGCTTTAGTGAGTGTGCATGTCACTGTGGCTGTAGCGAACATTTTAATTAACCCCGTATAAAAATGCATATTCCCAGTCTTTTTCTCAGATTGTTGACTTGCCACACAAAGTTGGTTCATTCTTGGCTGGTTTCGCGGTTTGAAAGTATCAAATATCAAATGGTTGAGTATTGCAATAGCATACTAGGAATAAAAGGCAAACTTTTGATAACAACCACTACAACTCAATAAAGACTGCAAAACCGTCAATTTGACAAAGAATAACTGAATAAGTAAAAGAAGAACCAGTTGTTTGTCATCAAGGCGATGAGGCTAAATGTTTTACTGCTTGAATTACGGAAATTCTTTAAAACTTAGACTGAAAGTTCATATCACAGTTGAAGTTAATTCATTAGAAGTTAATATTTGATTCAAAAATCAAACTGATAACATTTATTTGACTAGATGTGCATTGATCAACGTTGTGTCAACGTTAGCAGCGTCCAAACTTCTTGCCTTGAAAGCTGCCGAGGAGACGAGGTATGAGCGAATTTCATTGCTACGAATAAATTAATCAGTAAGTAATAGGGTCGTTTGACTTAAGGGCCTGTCCATTAATTGTCAACAATTTGTTGACAATATTTGACCCCTCATCTTGTCAACAACTGTCGACTTTCAGTGACCCCATAAAATTATGTCAAAAACTTTTGAGTCCTCCCCCAACTAAGATCAGTGACGGGTCTCCTAAAAAGTTTGGAAGGTTATAATTTTTGAGGCGATGATCATTTTCCATTTTCCCCTTTCTTTTGTTCATCAAGTGTCATAATGTGGTGGTGATGATCTTGTTTTTTGCTTGTCAGACTTTTTTCCATTGTAACAAATAGTACTCCATGAAATTGCCTATTTTTTATCATTTGTAAAAAATGAAATTGTTGACGTCAACTTCTCTTCGCCCCCTCCCCTGTCAACAACCGTCAAACTTTTTCAAATTTCCTCCCCCTAAATTGTTGACGTAATTAATGGACAGCCCCAAGCATATAACAGCGAATCTTTTGTATAATGGGTTATTTTATATAAATTCTTTAGTTGATTTTTTGAAATTTCAACAAACGCTGTAAAGTTCACCTTTAATCTTAATTTTAAACGAAATCGCCTTCATTCCATTTATTCCCGAGATATTGTGTAATTTGTCGGTGAAGGTGTGCAACAATCTTGGACGTTGTCAGAACCAAAGCATTCAAGATCAAAGAGATCGAAGTACGTTCAAAACCACGCTGACGTCAGAAGTAGTTACCACGCTGACGTCAGAAGTAGTTTTTACCAAAAGTGTGTTTAGTTTTCAGAATATTGCTTAGCTTTTATTTATTTTGTTTAATGTGTTTTATTTATCAGCTTTCGAAAAATCAAAATATAATTTAACAATTGATCAGAATGCACAAGTTTACAGTAGATCATTTTAAAAATTAAATTGCGAAAGTAGGCTACAAAAAGTGTAAATCAGTCGGTTTTTTAAATTCGATTTGTAAGACAACAAATCATTTGAAGTTAGAAGAAGAAAGAACTGCTTACATCTTAGTCTATCATGTTTAAATGTAATCTGCATTTTGTTTTACTTCAGGTTTTCCCAGCAGCCACTCGAATTACGGTCAATCATCGTTGACAGTCCTCTGGTCCATTGTGGCAATCATTTCACACTTGCTATTAACCATCTGATTGCCTTTTCTTCTTTATGACGCTAAATGTTATATTGTACTATTCTTAGGGTGAATAAGACTATTATTATTTTCATGATGAGGTTTCTAATAATTGGATTATATCTTCTGCGATATGTACTTTGCAGAGATGTAGCCAGTAGCGACACCAGAAGTTTGACAGTGGGGGGTGGGGTAAGGCGAGCACGTATATGAGGTTCTGGGGGAAGAGCCCCCAGTGGGGTCCAAGGGCCAAGCCCCTGGTCATGGGTCAGCTGAACAACTTTTACTTTTAGTAACTAAAGACGCTAATATACAACGCATAAACATCATCGGAACAGTAACTATGTTTGGCGAGTGACTGAACCCAAACGCTAATTAAAACAATTCTTACAACATTAGAATTCGTTAGAATTACTATTCCACACGTAATGAGTGCATTAAATAACTTTTAAACAAGATTTTTATGATGTCCAGTCAAAATAACGCGACAAAATAGCGCCGACAAAATCGCGCCGACAAAACAGCGCCGACAAAATAGCTCCAAAACCCCGACAAAATAGCGCCAACGTAATCGCGCGATGCCGAACAAAGAATTGCGCGTTATAATAACGGCGATCGCCATGTGTAGGCGAGTAAAAACAAGTACGTTCAACTCGTCGACCGTCGCCTACGAGCTCTTATTATTTCAACATATGGAACCAGACCGTTATTGGATTACCTGCGCAGTGTTTCGTCCAATCTTTCAATTTAGTAAGACAAAGCACATGACAAAACACTTATGGAATAAACGGTACATTCTTTACTACGTTTATTAACTGGTTTCACGTTATTGAATGCTATGAAGGACTGTTTTTTTCTAAATTACATTTGTCATGACGTTCAGTATTTTCTTCTACGTTATTGAATATTATTATAAAAGGACATTTTTCACAGTTATATTAGCTTTGGTGTAATATTACTTGAAAAACCTGTTAAAGTTAAAGTTGAGTTCTCTTTTGTTTCTTACTTTGGCGCTATTTTGTCGGCGATCATTTTTCAGCGCCAATTTGTCGGAGCTATTTTGTCCTGCGCGATTTTTTACGGTACCTATTTTTATCTATTAGATAAAATTTCTTGCAAATAGTAGATAGTAGATACTTAGACTAGTAGAGCCGATCCTCAACCGTCCTCTCACAAACAATTTTCTCTGCAATTTTGCACGAATCTCACGGGTGGCCCTGATGGCAAGTGGGGGTGTTCAAACCCCCAACCCCGTGGCCTCGCCACTGGATGTAGCAAGTATACAGTACTTCAAGTACAAGTACCTGGCCTCCGAGTACAAGTATAACTCGAGTACAAGTATCAAGTACTACATCTCTGGTACTTTGGAGGATAAACGTTTAACATTAAATTCATATTAAATGGTGCGTAAAAGACCAGTGAGTCTATTAACATGCACTGAGACCTAGAGGCTCCTCAGCCACGCAGTGAGTAAAACAGCGCAAGCGCAAATGTCCATAAAACAATAATAAATAAATCACGCGATCTCTTAATAAAAAAAGTTCGGCCGACTCATTCATTGACCTTGAGTAAAACCATTCACGTATGCCTACCTGTGCACAGCCTGACAGAATTCAGCATGACGATGACTGAGAAGTAACTCTTTTGGTTAAACGTTTCTTAGCTGGCGTGACAGAATAGGCCTAATCCCAAGGCTTATTTTGACAGCAAACGACCCATTTGCTTGTATAGATCAGCCATGTTGAAATAAAATAGGTCAGTGAGCAGTGTTGGGTATGTTACTTTTGCAAAGTAATTAGTTATTGTTACTTTTTACTGGATATAAAATGTAATTTGTTACTGTTACTTGTTACAAAATTTCAAATTTATCATGTTGCTGTTACTGTTACAGCTATATGAGTAACAAAATTACTCTGTTGTTACAACTGACTATAATAATTTTTATTTGATATCACGAACAATTTACACGGTTTATGCAGATCAATGGTTCTCAACCCGTGGTCCGCGGACCAAAAGTGATCCGCGAGAGGGTCTAGTGGTCCGCGGCAAATTCTTAAAAAACGTTAATAAAAAATTAGACATATATTTTCATGGCAGTGGCTAAAAGCTTATCGTTTCATATTGACGTATCAAAGGCTATTTCAAGAAAGATTAAGTGCACAAGAATAAGCAGCTACTACTGTACAACTTTCCAAAGCACTAAATAAATTTACGAGATTTTACTTATTTACTTACTTACTTAACGCGTTTAGCTCTATAATGTAACTCATATGTACAGGGTGGCGCAGTAAAACCAGTGCCACCCTGTTTCACGGTAAACATTTTCATCATTTAAGTTTTTCTTTCAAATTCCAAAGTGCAGAGGCGCCACCTGGCGAAAACCAGGCTAGTGATTGGACGCGTTCATCAAAAAATATGCGCAACTACGTTTGATTGCTAAAATTAGTAGATAAAAATTTTAACACAATGTCTAGATAACTATACCTCCTTAGGCCTACTATATATTGTGCCTTGGTAGCGTCACAGTCACAGACTTTGTTTTATTCAATGTCTGTTTTTGTAAAGTAAATCCTATAAGTTTTTAAAAATATGGGCAAAATATCGAAAGATGATCTTTTCCTAATAAAACGTAGGCCTGTGTGAGCCAGGAAAAACTTTGAGATTTGCGACGACTTCTGACAGAGTTTTCGGACTCAATTTCTGATGTAATGCCCTTTTCAAATGCAGTGACAGATTTTCTGGCTTATCTTTATGCAAGAATGAACGCAAATGCTGTATATCGTAAAGTAGTTTAGACAAGAGAAGCGTCTTCCAACTGCAATCCTCTTAAAAACTAATCAGGGAATACTAATTATTAACACAAAGCAGTACAAACGATTAAAATCGTACTGCATTAGTTTCATCCTACAACTGTCAATTATATTATCTGAGCATGTTGTCAGAATTTGTTAAAATGTTTTATTGAAAGAGGGAGTTTCTATTCAGTGGGAAGGCCCGGGCTGTTGACCATACTGCCCTCCCTTGATCGAAGACCAGTATGAGGTCTATTTAAAGATTCTTTAGTCATAAGACGATCAGTAGTGTCTAATACTACCTTTATTACTTACTTCCCTATTACTTCCCTATTAAAACTCACGACACTATTAGGTAAGCTAACTTTATAGAGGATGGAAAATTGGACAGTTTTCTCAAATTCAGTTTCGATAACATTGTCACTGCAAACACCAACATTGTAATTGATAGTTTTCTGGGGTCACATTGCCTCAGCTGACGCTTTGCCTATTGTCCGACAGATGTCAGGTTACGATACTATTCAAGTCATTTTGCGTAATAAACATGTGGTCCGATTTGCATATCAATGACATTTAATTTGCCAGAAAATGAACTTCTCTGTCAGCGCTGCAAAGAAAGACACAGAAATATAAAGTATATTACTAGAGAGTGACACGGGGACATTTTATCTCCATCCCCATCCCGCACCCAAACATTTATCCCCGTCTCCACCCCATCCCCGCATTGTTTCTCCCCGTCCCCACCCGATCCCCTCACCAGACTTTTTCGTCCCCTCTTTGTACCCGCAGTAAACCGTTAACATACGTTAACAAAGACACTTATCGTTATACAGTATGTTACTATGTTTTTGCCTAAAAATTATAGCGTCATACTTTCGACTGTTAAATGGTAACATGATTACAGATTTAAGTCAGCGAACAAAAAAAGACTAACAGCGTCAGCGCTCCATTGTGCAACCTTCTCGTAGTGTGGCTACACCTCACTCACTCGGTTATACGTTTAAAAGGGTCCTATCTATCCAAGTCCCTACGTCAGAACATTTACATCGACAATACCGCCACACCGAGGCAGCACGTGTCACGCACCGTCGCCAGCTGCTTCGCAGCACTGCGGTTAATTCGCAGCATATGAAAATATGTATCTCTTACTGACCTGAAGACTTTGATCAGTGCCTTAGTACTCACTAAACTCGACTATGGTAACGCCACCTTAGCAGGGCTCCCGAAACACCTCCTCGACAGACTCCAGACTGTACTTCATGCGGCTGCACGCCTGATCCATCGATCAAGGAAGTATGATCACATCACGCCACTGTTGATCGACCTATACACTGGCTCTCAGTCCCCGAGCGAATAACGTATAAGTTGGCAACCCTCGTCTATCGGTGCCTGCACGACATCGGCCCTTCCTATCTCCGGTGCGAACACCAGAGATCGGCAGACACAGACAGTAGAAGGCGTCTGCGATCTGGCTCCACTCAAGCACTCCTCGTGCCGCGCACAAACCTTGCCACTGCCGGCGACCGTGCCTTCCCGGTTACCGCAGCGAAAGCCTGGAATCGTCTTCCAGTCTGTGTTCAATCATCACCTTCTCTGGACATATTTAAGAAGCGACTGAAGACTTGGCTGTTCGAGATCAGCTATTCTGTTAAATCCTGACCTATATTATTCATGAACTATGTAATGTGTTCAAGCAGTCCTACTAGGACAATTTACCACATAAATTTTAACGTTCAATAATAATAATAATAATAATAATAATAATAATAATAATAATAATAATAAAAGTATATTCACTCACTTTTACTCTGAATCAATTTATCGATGCGCATTTTTCCATTTATAACTTCGAGTGATGAAAAATAACCAGGGCTTTTTTGTAAAAAAATATTTTCCGGAACGCTACAGTCGGAAGTCACTTGTCAACATGACGTGGTCACATAGCTATATATATATATATATATATATATATATAATGATTATAATCAATACAATACAACAATGTATAGATAGATATAGTTCTAAATTTCTATTAATAATTTAATTTTGCAAAAGTCTCGGAACGCGGTCCGGATTTTCCGGAGCGCCCGCCTCCTCCGCCAAAAAGCCCTAAAAATAACAAGCTCCGGACAATAAAAAGCCCTAAAATACAATGCAACTTCCGCCATTGTAAGTCAGGTGACTGCTCTAGCAGACAATACCCATACCTACTTAACGAATAACCTGCTGGGAGAGATCGCCTCCACTGGTTACGCGTTCAACAGCGTATTGTTTTCAAGCGTTGTTGGCTCACTTTCCGAGCCCTTTATGATGCAGTACTTCCAGAATATCATTGCTAAGCGAACGACGTCAAATGAGTGGCTGCTCGTCGAGTCACCGTCCCTCCTCCGTAAAAATTCCAATTTTGGAGAAAGGTCATTCTCCAAAGGGAATCCGTTACATACCTGATGTTGTGTTGGAAGCTGTCTCTGCTTAACGAATAACCTTATTTAATATCGGTTTTATAAATACTTTGTCTCCATGCAGAAAAACAAGAACGCCATGCAGAAAAACAAGAACGCCTGCACAACGTCATCAATATTATCGTTATCATCATCAACTTTATAATACCGATACCGTCACCGCGGTATTACCGTGGTAAATGTCCCCGTTCCCGCGGTATTACCGCGTGACAAGAACCCGTTACCGCGGTTATACCGCACTTTTTGGCCAAATCGTCCCAACTACCGCGGTATTTACCGCGGTTACCGCGGAATTCCCGCGGTAACCATTACCGTGTCACTCTCTATATATTACTATATATATATATATACTATAAAGTTAGCTTAATAGTTTCGTGACTTTTAATACGGAAGTAGCAGGGAACTTAGGGAAGTAAAGAGACCTATTGAAATATGAATATATGCATCGTTTAAAGCCTATTACTCATAATGATGTCAAAGTAGCAAACAATGCCAACACATTTCAGTGGGTCACATAGAAGTTTCATTTCTAGATAGTCAAATAGTCTTACAAAGCAAAACATTTGTCGTACAAGAATTTGCAACTGTCTCAAATGAAAATTTCCACGAGACTTTGCTTCATTGTTTTCCTACAGTCACTCCAAATATGTTAATAAATAGCAGAAAGTAAGATAAGTTTGAAATGGAGTCTTCTGCTTAAATTGGTGTTTATATGCTAATAACTGGGGCATGTTTAAGTGAAGCTTGAATTGTTCAATATGGAAATATTGCTATTCACTTAGCAGTCCGATATCTTGGCCTCGATAAATAACCAAGTGCCTTTTTTATAGGCTACTTAGAGTCTCAAACACTGTGCGTTGATTCTGAAAACAGCCACACGAAGTGGTCCCTAGACACTCCCATTCAAAGTCGCCGTGGTTTGTTGAGCTTCTATTGACAGACGACTGCTATTCCTGCCGGAGGGATCAACATCGCGTGCACACCTTTCAAATCCGCTCAACCCTAAACAGATGCAGGCCGCGGTACCGATGACTCAACGTCGGCTCACCGAGAAAAGTCGTGATAACAGACTGGATGGGTGTTGCTAAATTTAGAACGCCTCTTGCGATGACATCACGCCAACAGCCGTGCAGGTGCAAGGATTCTAAATAAATTGATTGCATTGAAACAATCGATGACACTTGCAACCATGGCAGTTTGGAGAACGTCTCTCTCCGCTGTTTCTGTCGTCATAGTCATTTTCGTTAATCGTTTAAACTGCATCCGACACTTGTCTTCAGGTAAGTTCGTCTAAAACTATTGTACTACTACTACTACTGTATTAGATACATGAAAGGCCTACTAGTTAAGAGGTCGTGCGGTGAAAAGACCAACAAAGCTTTGTTGTGAATTCACGTACCATCTGACGGCAACAGAGGAAATCCGAAAGAAAAGCACACACACTGTCGTCTTTTGAGTCTGACTATCATAATCTTTCTGCATTAGCTTATTCACCATCTGGTTGCATTGCCTGATATCATGGATTTAGATTTGGTTCTTATGTGACTAGGATCTGCTGTGCCATCGACTGATGCGCGTCTGTACGTTATTAAGCGGTGCTATAGAAGTTAATGATTGGTATTGGAGTATAATACGATATTCTAATGCATCTTTAGTGGTTTTTAGCGGTATTATCCATCGGCTGATTTTCTTACTTGAAATAAAGCAGAAATAGAATAGAATGTGTAAGGGTGTTTTCATAGAAGCTAGTAAAAAGAGAGCTATATAAATGGAGCATAGATTTTAAGGAGGGGGCGTCATCTTATGTATGTTTGTCTGTGGCAGTAAGATGGAGGCTGTCGACTTTGAGTTAAGTTGGAATTAAAGTTTTATAATTTGGACATTCGTGTGGGTTTGTTTGGTTTGAAGAAAGGAAGTTTACTGTCGGTAGGCAGGGAGATGCCAACAGAATTGATATTGGCAATCAATGTTGCCCTAAAGCGTATGTTCACCGAATAGAAACGCATACGTCGAATTAATAGAAGTCGACGATTTTATTGAAGTAATACGCTATTCTAATGCGCACAAATGCGTAATTCTTCTACGTACGAAAGGTATGAACCCTCGGAGCGCCAAAGGGTGGATCAAAAGTGACTCACCTTTCGTATTCTATCGATATCTGTAAAATGGTTAAAACTTGAAAGTGCTTTAAACCAATTTCGTTCTAATACAAAATGGTTAAAAGGCCCTCCGAGAGGGGGGGCAGGGGGCAACTGCAAGGGCCCGGCGGTCTGGAGGGGGCCGGGCCGATGATGAATATGTATAATTAACAATAAAATGAATAATAACACTAAAGAACGGTTTAAAATGTCAGTTCAGCAGAGGGGCCCGGCGAGCACGCACAAGGGGGCCCGGGACACAGTGCTAAATAAACGGCAGATGACGAGCAAAAAAAAAAAAAAAAAAAAAAAAAAAAAAAAAAAAAGGTCGTCAAACATAAAAAGGTCGTAAACATTTATAGTAAACGACAGCAAAAAAAAAAAAAAAAAAAAAAAAAAAGGTCGAATTATGACTTGTCAAGGGCCCGTCGGCCATTCTGCACAGGGGCCCGGAATTTCTCTCGGAGGGCCTGGTAGGCCTACGTAGATAATCATGCGTTCCTCAATAATTTACTAGGACTCTGTCAATGGCGAATATTGATGCCTCGGAGGCACACAAAGGCCGAGAAACGAAGCTGGCAACGCTTCGGTACAAGAAAACCTTCGCGTTGAATATGTAATTGCATATTCCGATTGTTATTGTAACGATAATCCTCTGGCATTCGCACGCGCACTGGAACGGAGTCGACGATGGTGTAGTATAACAAAAGCGCTATATAAATTGAGCTGAACTGAATCGTCTCAATTCAGCAGCGGTGTAATCCTGATCAGACCAATTTGATTATCATTATGATCGATGCAATTCTAAATGCAACGTGTGGCATAATGATCACTGATCAGATTGTGAAGCAAGTATGTCGATCGAAGATTCATATAAATACGCTTCACTAAGAGACCAATATATTAAGAAGAAAGTCAAAATTAAGATAAATCTGTTTATTGACAAAACAGAATCACTAACTTTCGCAACACACGAGGAAGAAGACATCGAATTCGACGAACATCCTAGAATTGAAATCAGGCACAGAGACAGAATCATCAACAATACTCAAATAGAGGTACGATTTACGATTATTCAATTCTTTAACCCCTTAACTGGGGATCCCGGATATATCCGTCCATTTTACATTGAGTTACAGTTAAATACACGGTTAAGGGGTTAATAGCCTTCACTTGCTACAAATTAAGAGATTCAATAGAAGAAAACCAAGATCGTTGATTGATCAATGAACCAACCAGGCAGTGGCATCGTTGGGGTGGGGTGCGGGAGGCGCTGACCGCATCGGGTGGCGCCAATTACACCTTCACAAGGGGTGGTGGTGACACAAAATCATTTGGTGTTTGCTAATTAAATAGGCAAAGCGATTCCATTTGTACGTATGAGGTGGTACAGTAAAACACAGAAGGTCCATGGGGTCTACATTAGTATGCGCACCAGTAGTTTGCGCACCTGGGAGTTTGCGCACTAGGAATTTGCGCACCAGGGGCGTACCAGGGTTAGGATTAGAGTTAGGGTTAAAGTTAACCCTCAACCTAACTCTAACCCTCACCCTAAACCTAATCCTAAACCTAACCCTAACCCTTACCCTAACCCCGGTGCGCAAATTCCTAGTGCGCAAACTCCCAGGTGCGCAAACTACTGGTGCGCATACTAATGTAGACCAACCAATGGTCGTTTCAGTTGACGAAGGTTAAACAATTCACTCAATGAGAGAACGAAACAGACGAATGATAAGACATTAAGAGACACTGATAAGACATCAATAACTAATTTTCTTAATCATATTAATGACAGCCTTGCAACATACATTTGCACGTACAAAACAAATTTAAATGTATGTTATGTTATATGGTTAGCAAAATTCTATCAGAATTAGAATGTTTCTAAAATAGTGTTAAGAAACAATTTAGCCAAATACGTGAACAATTGAATATTGCAGAATGGACGATATGGAGTCATCGATGTCGTCGTCTACGCCTTCAAAGAAACATTCGTATTGAATTTGACCTTAAACCGGTAAATAAAGAATGAGGAGACGAAAAGTAGCGAGGAAACTTTGTAGAGCAAGACCGAAGCTGCAATTTGCAGTATCGGCCGAAGCCGAAGCTGGGGCCGAATATGCAGTCCTACATTCGGCCGAAACCGAAGCTAAGCCGAAGCTATTGACATGCAGTCCTGAAAGTTAGCTAAGCAGCTACGAAGAGTCATATTGGAGATGCAAACAAAATACGTGACTGATATGAAATATGAGCAGAAGTTAATTTTTTCACTTGTTAACTGAGAGTGGCTTTTTACATAGGTTAGGCCTATAGAAAAACACATGAATAATATAAAGTGTAAATGACCTCAGACTCGATTTTACTAAAGAAAATCCAAATAGCATTTGTAAGCGCCATTTCCAACATCGAGTATCACTTCGAAACGAAGAATGCAACTTAAATGTAATGCAACCGTTCAACATGTCAGCTATTAGCTAATCGAATAAGGGGTTCTATTCAGGGGCTTAACAAGCTCCGGGTTCTATTCACCCAAACGCAGACGTTGTTATCTAAAGGTCTATGCAGTGCCAGTGACAATGCGATAAAGTCTGTAGTCATAACTCCTTTGATAAATAAAGCCGTCATTATCAGTTCGCAAACCCGGCTGTGGCCGTTGCGAGCACCCCGCCGATTTCGATCATGTGCAGTTTCCTATGCCTATGCAAATGTTAATCCGGTCACGAGATATTTGCATACGACCTTTGAAACTATAAACGATTCAAAGCATTGAAATCGGCAATCGAAATTGATTAATTAAAGTTATCATAGTCACTTGATTCACTTCCTTCAAACCGTCCGCGCCATCACACCCCCCCCTCAATCCCCTTATGACCTCCAATTACATGTTACATGATCCATGTTAAATATCATTAAAAGCAAAATGCTACAATTGTTCTATTGAACATTATTCGTTAGGCTTCTCAGTCACTCAACATTTGAAATTGAATTCGCGAGAGTGTACGTAAACATCATAAGCAAGACTTTATAACAACGAAAACCTTTTACAGTCGTAATTTATATGACGCCAAATGTTCGGCTTATGGCCGATACTCATACTTAGTTAAGGCCGAAGCCGAACCCGAACATTATGAAAGCGATTAGGCCGAAGCCGATTGTTGGCCGAATATTAATGATTCCTTAGATTCGAAGCCGAAGCCGAAGCCGAACTTCGGTCTCGCTCTAGAGGAAAGACTGCGGCTGGTTTTTCAATTATGAAGATTTCATTTCTACTGGGTGCTTTGAATTGGTTTCCTATCGGTTTCCAGTATTTTATGACAGTGGCGTAGCCAGGATTCCGGAATAGGGGCGGTAAAAGTCTCCTATGAGCAATAGCAGTTTTCCGCACATCCATGTGTTATCTTCAGACATGCTGCCTAATCCACTCCCACAAATTTTTCAACAGTCTTGCGCAAATCATACTACCAGTTCTAGCCCAAATAGGGGTCCGGCCTTTGTGCCCGGCCCCGTGGCTACGCCAAAGCTTGGTAATAATAATAATAATAATAATAATAATAATAACAATAATAATAATAACAACAACAACAATAATAATAATAGGGCTTAGAGTGGTTCAATTGGATCTGCCCTGTATGAATACCACTATTTTCCACCCGGGCTTTCATTCACATAATTTATGGTCTTTTAGAATTTAGCAATCATCATTTAAATTTTTAATTTTTAATTTTGCAAAGGTTTTTGCGATGTTGTTCTTCTGCTAATAGAAAACTTTTCGCATCCACTTATGTCGAAAAAATCCTCACAAAAACAGAAGTCATCTTCAATTCCATCGATCGTGTAAGTCATCCGCTGTCCACTGAGCTTTCACTTATTAACTAACTAATAATTGGGTCTAGATCAGGGTTTCCCAACCTTTTTGGAACTCTGCGACACACTTCAGCGGCTTTGTAACATGCCGCGACCCAGCAAACTTATTGGCAACTAAGATTTGATAAAACACTCTTCTTTCTTTCTCTTTCTTTCCTTCCGTCTTTCCCTATTGTATTGATTCGAGTATCGTTTCTTTTTGCTCTGTCTTTTCTCTGATCGTTTCATAAACACTAATCATTTTAATATATAAGCCATATGAAGAGAATTGCAGGCATATAAATTGCTTAAAACCTAAGTCTACTTGCAACTTTCAAGGCTTGTGACATTGTGGTATTGGTTAGAAATGACTTGTTGAATCTAATTTCGCGCTACCCTGCTGCGACCCATTATAGTAAAATTAAATTAATTGTAAATCCAGATAGTCAGCATGGATTTACAAAGGGGCGTTCATGCCTGACCAACCTGTTGGACTTTCTGGAGGAGGTTTTGATAAGCTAGACAAGGGCAAGGGAGTAGACATAATATATTTAGATTTTGCCAAAGCTTTTGATAAAGTACCCCATATATTGGCTGCCAAACTGAAGTCCTGTGGAATAAGGGGCAATATTCTCAGATGGATTGAAAATTGGTTGAAGGGAAGAAGACAGAAGGTTGGCATTAGGGAGGCCATTCGCAATGGGCAAGAGTTATCAGTGGAGTGCCTCAGGGCTCAGTGCTTGGGCCATTGCTTTTTCTAATATATAAAATGATATCGATGAAGGATTACTGTCCAAAATTTCAAAGTTTGCCGATGACACAAAGTTATGCAAAATATAGACTCGGAGGATGATGCAAAAATTTTACAAGAAGATCTAAGGAAATTGTTTCAGTGGTCTGTGGACTGGCAGATGCTTTTCAATATTGATAAATGTTCTGTAATGCATGTTGGGAAGTCTAATAATGGTAATGAATATTTTTTTGGGGAAGGTTCTAACCACAACAGAAAAAGAAAGAGACTTGGGGATAATCACCCATAGAAGTATGAATCCATCTCACCAATGCATGGAGGCAGCAAAAAAAACCAAATGTTGGGAATGGTGAAAAGGACAATTGTGAGTCAGACAAAGAGATAATCATTAAACTTTATAAGTCATTAGTAAGGCCTCATCTGGAATACTGTGTTCAGGCTTGGAATCCATTCTTGAAAAAGATATAGAACTTTTAGAAAAAGTGCAAAGACGAGCAACGAAGATGGTCAATGGGTGCCATAATTTAAGCTAAAAAAAGACTTATTGTGGACTGACAACATTAGAAAGGAGAAGAGAAAGAGGGGATTTGATAAAACATACAAAATAATGACTGGGAAAGTAGATGTGCCATATGATCGATTCTTTACATTGCACACTATAGCAGCACAAGAGGCCACAAGTGCAAAATGTTTAAGCAGAGGGTTGGTCCAAGAAAGAAAAACTTTTTTAGTGCAAGGGTTGTGGACAAATGGAACAGTTTGGACGAGGTGGGAGTGACAGTTGAAACAGTGAACGGATTCAAAGGCTTCTAGATAAACTGGTTATTGAATGCAGATGAATCAGTGGTTTTCACAACTTCGCTTACTTAGCCTCCTAAACCACTTAAAATCACATTATTATTATTATTATTATTATAGACATGGAGCCCTGCGACCCACGTTTAGGTTGCGACCCACAGCTTAGAAAAACACTGGTCTAGATGTTATCTTGGCCATCCAAGGCTGTATAAGAACTGATTATGCTGTGACACAGTTTTGAGAAACCTTTTGATTGAAAACTGACCTCATGTGGAATATCTTCTTCGATCAATTTGTAATTTTCTAACAAGCTATTTATCCTATGTTCTAAAGTTCGATAGTCATTGTTTTTATTGTCTATTTGCATAAGAGCGATCGTTCTATTTCGCCAGCAGTTACTGATGTCGTCTCAGATTGACAATTGCTTGTCAGATGTTAAGCCAGATGCTGATGATTGAGTCAAACAAACGAAAGTTAACCCTCGCACCGCCATGGATGGTTGCCCCTCCGATGATATATTCACAAGCACTTTAAGTACCCATGGGAGTCCATTTACTCACATTTTTGTATATTTTTTAATCTTTTGCTACATGGTTTATACTAAACAACCCTGTTTTCCTCTTTTGCAAAATTAATGGGATCTATTTCTGTTTAGACGGAGATCAATTGTTACTACACTGGGCGAGTACAAGACAAAGAGAATTCGGCCGCAGCTGTTTCTACATGTAAAGGAATTACGTAAGAACAAAACATTCGCCAACGCATTATTATTTTAACAAACGTAAAACTTCTCAGGAATAATATGAATTTGATATGATCCAATATTCAATATACGATTTGCAGGAGGTTGGGAACTTAGCCCTCCCACTCCGAGAAGGCAATGGATCATGGTCTTGACTTATTCTTGACTACTTGTCGTGTTGATCAAAGATTTTCTTGGTTTATTCTGTGGTAGTCATGTGCTTTTATGTTCTGATCTATACTCAACAATAGTATATTGACAAGACATATCGGTTTTGAAACGATATTATGAGTATTTAATTTCCAATGACTCATGGGATGGGGGTCACATTTGGTCATCGATCAATGGGCGGTTTTGAGCGATCCATTGCCGTCTTTGCTTCCACTGGTAGTACAGTAAGTAAACGAACTCTCGTGTAATTTATATAGCGTATTTAAAGTAGCACCGAAGTAGCTGCACATTCTTAGGCGTTCAGTAGAGTATGACCCCAGAAGGGTCGCTATTTTAAGAGATAATGACGTTCAAAAGCCTGCAACAAAGTCAAGTCATTGAAATACAAAGATTACTCTGTTTTTTCCGTTAATTTCTTTGAATTTTACAGTATTTCCTTTGCCAGCTTCTATAGCGCCGTGGCGACAATGCAAAGCATGATCTCTTCATGGTACCTGAACAGTTAATAGGCGGCGGCTTCTTACGCTTAGCCTCACATTGGTTAGGGACAGATTCGAAGCTGCTGTCATTGTACCAACGCCCCGTCGTCCACGATGATTAAATCAATCATTTTACATTGATTGAAACTTTATTCATTAATCAGGGTGCGATTTGTGACCTGGATATATTAGCTATGTGGTTGTTGGGAAATGTAGCAGTGGGGATGTAGTGGTGGGGATGTAGTAGGGGATTCAGTTTGGCAGTGGGGGGAAGATTCCCCCTTCCCCCTCACAAATCGCGCCCTGTGTATAATTATACGGCTGACGTATCCAGGGCTAACCGCCAATAGCACGAACAGTAGACCTATAGACCTAGACTAATTTCAAATGGCTTGCATTTTAGAGGACAATTTACAATTGCCAATGTATCGTATCACATAGAAAGAGGAATAAATCTTCTCAACGAATCTTATAAAGTCTACAGAATTCGACGTAAGTCGCCGATGGCCAAAGGCAATGAATGGTCTGTGCCTTGTACGATATTACATGATTACAGGAGAGTAAAGCAGTTCATTCATGGCTATGCTTTCTTTATTTGACTACAGTAACAACAACATGTAAATCAGCGGTATTCAAATAAATTTTATGAAGAGCCACGTTTTTGTGACTGATTCCCAAGGACCAGGTGTTTTTGAAATCAGTTGTTGTCATTTCGCACTACGGTCATTGCTAAACACTATTTTCAGCGCAATTTTGAAGTTTGCTACAAAATGTAAAGAGATTCGCACAATTTCGGAGTTAAACAGGACAAGACTATGGTCTGAAGAAAGTAGACAGATAGGAAGAATAGCGAAAAGCTATGACGTAAAGGAGGGAATATGGGCTAAACAAGGCCGAAGAGGATAAGCAGAGGGGAGGATGGATTAAATGGTGCAAAACTAGCGAATAATATCCTATTAATGGCTGTTTGCCGCCGTAGTTTTTATATTTAATCACAGTGCGAATACTTATATTATAGAGCTAATTTAATGTTAGATCTTTAAATGGATCGATAAAGTAGTCTGATATTCTAATGCCCTGATTGTGTAAATTAATGTCTATTAGACGAGACGCAATATTAGTATAATTTCTATCATCAGTTTATCACTGGGTATTTCAGTTGCATAGTAAGGATCGTTTTAGATATAAGTCTAAGCTTGATATAATTGATATAAGCATGGCCAAAATATGTTCATAGACTTATTTGACGGCAATCGCTAATTGCATTGTTGTAGGACGTGAACGCAATGAATCTACGAAGTGGCTACAATTCACTTCCGGGGCAAAACGCGTTAGTCTCCGTTGTCTTCTTTGACTTCATAATAATGCATTTGACAGGCGTTAATCGAATTCCTGAGGACTCCTCGGGTTGTGCAGAGCGATGACAAAATCGAAATGAGTAATCCTTTAAACAATCGCTGGCTCATTAACTTTTACGCGAAGCTTCAAAGACGCCAAGATAACAGAAATGAGAGCCTATAGGCCTATATAGTTTCTAATATTATGAAAACCCAGAATATTCAGGATCTTCCTTCCGTGGTATATTTGCTTAAAAGAGCACACCTTTTACTGCCCGTGACCTGAAAAGCCAAATGAAATCGCCTCCTTTTTGTAACCTCTCAAGTTATCGGTCAGAAATATGAAATTTTCAGACCTACACTGTACAGTAGTACCTTTCAACGAATGATTTGATGTCTTTATTTGATTTTTTTATTGCAGCTCAAACGTTCTTACAAGTGGCCTCAAGACAAAGACAAGGATAAAGTACTTGAGCTGTACATAGCAAATGACTATTCTCAGGTTGGCAGATAAATGTCTTCAGTAAGCAAGACAGTTACCTACTGCTATGTATATACTTTCGCGAATGTCTATAACACACACATACATAAGTATACACGTGTGTTATCAGTGGCGTGGAGAGGGGTCAGGAGCAAATGCCCCATGGCGTCGAGGGCGAGGGCGACAAAAAGATGCCCATTATTTCTTCTTTGCCCGTCAATTTAATTTCACCAGTTATTGCCTCAGTATAGGCCTACCTGACCTACCTGGCCTACCTGGCGAGTACTTATTTGCCCGTCAGACGTTTTCGTGATTTAGGGGTGCAACATGTCTACTTGGCCCCCGGGCGCCGCCAACCCACGCTATGCCACTGTGGGATATAGGCCTATAAAATTTTATTTTATAGTGTGTGTCATATGAAATTGTTTAGAACAATTATATAATGTAGACTTCCTTTTCCCCGTCAGTAGTACGGCGCTCCGGAAACTTTTTCTCCAGAATTTTTGTTGTTTTTTTGGTTTAAATTCATTTTATAACCTTCGTGGCGTTTCAAATTTTAGACGACTTTATAGGTCTATCAGTGTTGAAACCACAGCGAGATAAGCTTATAATAATAGTGGCATATGAATATTTAAAACAAATCGGACATAATGATGAGATTGTCCGTTTTTAAAATAAATATATAGGCACATATATACTTTTTAAATATTAAGTTATTTAAGATTTTTTTATTCAATACGTCGTAGACTGTTTTTCAACGACTCGCCTTCCTTATATTAGGACCTACTAAGGTATTTTCAGAATATTTCAATATACTGCAAATAGGCCAAGCAACTAGGGTTGCCAGATACCCAAAGTCAAACTACGGGAGATTGTTTCCGCGATCAATGCACCCACTCCACGGTCCAGTTCATTGTGAATTATTATTATGGTTAGAGCTATACCACACTACAGTAGGCTACTATAGAGTATATAGACTAAGAAAAGCAATAAACAACACTGTTCAATGCACTGCATCATCTGCATGTAGTGAATCAATATTACAAACAAGTTATAATAATTAACATTAGTATTAGTATTAATAGGCAGGAGACTGGGGCTGAAATACGGGAGCTCCCGTAAAATACGGCAGATCTGGCAACCCTACAAACAACACATTGTCATAAGTACACGGAATGTGCATTGACATTTCCCTCTATTTCTCGGTTTTCTAATGCAGTCAAATAGTCTACAGTTGGGGTCAATTCTTACATTCTGCTGCATTCGTTTCACTACGTAGATGCACCGAGCACTTAGTAAAAATCCAGAGAATGATCCAACATTTAAATTGAAAATTAAAGTACATATGTAGACTGTAGAGGCCAGTAAAATTTCTGAATCGTTGAAAAGCAACGGCCTCTGCTGTTATTTGGCTTTCCCAGACCCTGATTCAAAGTGGTTTACTTTTGACGCTGCTGCTTCCGTTTGATTCCTTCTAAACGAAAGCGGTCGGGCGAAATAGCGACACATTGGTTTTATTATTAACTCGTTTGTTTACTGTATATTCTGTTGCTGTTAAGTTTGTAGACAAGGGAAGGGATACGTCCGTAGTCTTTCAAAGAGCAAAGGATATCGCTAACTTTGCGAGTTCAGTAAGTTTGAGAAGTTGGAAATATTTTTTCATTTGACAATTATGTTATACGATCACAAACAGTGCAATGTGTACCGCTTGATATACTGCATTCAAGAATAGAGCTGCCATAATTGGTCCACAGGTTTCTTTATTTCTTTTTTCTCCTATAGCGGTCTCCGTTCAAAAATTTAATTCACATTAACTGGATGTTGTTTGTAGATCAGAAGGATGAAGCATTTGTGTTGTTTTTGCAGTTGTATCATATTATCGGCGTCTACTTTGTGTTGGTTGGAATGGAAGTGTGGACGGATGCAGACAGATTTCCGATCTTGGCTTCTGATGTTGACGCCACTTTGAATTCGTGGTATAGCTATCGAATGCGAAACATCAATCCATTCCACTACAACGACAACGCCGTCTTACTTACGTACGCAGTATTGAATGTTTTATCATCTGATTGTAAAGTAAGTAAGGTAAACTAGTCAATTATATGGCATTTGTAAACTGTCCAGTCATTGGCGTAAACTTGGATGAAACCTCTATACCTTTTCCAACCCTTATACCTGCAACCTACATGCCTCTCAAAATCTGTCAAAAGTACTCGGCTTTTTCGCCTATGGTTAAGACTGGGGGGGCAAAATATAAGTAGACCGTCGTTGACAATTCGTTGTAAAATTGTTGGCGAATCTTTACTAACACCAGAAATTAATCGTTGCAACAGCTACTCTGGATATGGAGATTGATAAAGGGTCTACTTATTAAAAGAGATCAGAAACCAGCGTCTGGTCGAGCACGCTGCCCTCGCGAAAGAGACCAAAAACTCAGAAAGTTCTGCAGGCGACTCTGCACAGCTGGACTCCGACATTGTGCGAAAAAAATGCCAATAGCTGAACGATATTAAATTCTTAACAATGCCTGCCTCGTTTATTTCGAAACTGAGGCTATAATTAATTTTTGCTTGTCAAATATTGAAAGTTTGACCCAAGGGTTAGGGGTTAGAGAAATATCTCTGACTGTTATAATTCATAACTCAAAATATATGGAAATACCACACACTTCACGCCTATGATTCAGCAGAAGCATCAATGACATTGGATATAATGTCTTTGTTGAATCTTTTCAACGCATTGATATTTCCATTTTGAATTGAGCTTTGCTTGATCTCTCATTCACCGTCTTTTGCAAAGTCAATTGCGAAGTTAACCACAGTAGTAATTAGTCATGATTTAGTAAATCAGCAAATTCATACATATATTTTTGTCTTTAAAGGCGAGTTCAATTCTACGGTCAAGTCATTGGCAAAGCAATTATTGGGGCGATGTGTTCCAATCAATATTCTGGCGAAGTCGTCGTGGTTAGTTATTCGTGGAATTACTAATATTGGACACCCATATTATCCATATTACGGAATTACCAGATGGACATGATCCTAGGTTTACATGTGGTTTGCAAGACAAGGTCTTTACTATTAGGAGATAGCTGACGGCCAGTGCTTTCGGGTCGTGTTTCCGGTTGGCATTTCCGCTTTTCTACTTCCGCTGACAGTTCCTCTCTACACTACAGGTCTTGTTTTCAGTCATATCCTGTTTCTATTCTGCGAGCAATATCCCGCATGCATTACCTGTTTCTATTTCATATTTCTATTTCCTGTTTCTATTTCCTGTTTCTATTTCCCGTTTCTATCTTCGGTTTATGACTTCAACAACGATCCTTAGCTGAAAGCAGTTTTCCGCTATCGGTCGACGCTTCCCGGTCCGCCCTTTGGGTCGCTTCTTTCAGCGGAAAACCCGGCCTCACTGAGGCTTCTAGGAAGAAACCTCCGCCTTGCAATTTGGCCTCACTTCCAATCTGAAATTTTCGTATTTCTGTATTAGTCCGATTTTACTGTCGTCGTCGTTTTCAGCTACTGTTGAGCTTCTGGATTCGAGTGTTCTTGCAACGTGCACATTGGTTGCTTCAGTTGGTCAGAGCTGAATAATGACAGCATTGGTTACCAGAGGCATTGGTTGCTTCAGTCAAGCTTTCAATACAACAGTGTCTCGCAAACTTTTTACCTCGCGGCACACTAAACAGAACAAATTTTTTTCACGGCACATTCTTCATAAAATTACAAAACCAACCAACAATTTATTAAATTGAGTGTTCTTTATTAAGGAACTGCCGGGTCTGCAGTCACATATAATGATATGTAGATGTAACAAACGCGAAAGTAACGTTCATAGACTGTAGATTCTCGCCGTTGTTTTCCTTAGTGTCGTTTTCACCTTGCATTTTCTCAGATCTTGCCAAAAATTTATCCATTTCAAATTTCATAGGGCTAAATCTCGGTAAAAGCATCAAATTCAACTGTTACTATACTTATAGTTACCCTACTATTGCAACATCTCAACACATGCAATGTAATAATTTCAAAACGGTAATTGGGTCAAATGTATCCTTGCGCGCTCAGACGCTGTTGTTTTTACATTGTAAAGGTCGCAAGGACGGTGACGTCAACGAAAGACGTTAATTTCTGGCAGTTGTATCGTTGCGCGCGCAACGTTATATAAAAAAATGGATGTCCGATATATTGTATTGTAGGCGCGCAACTGTTATATGAAAAAATGGATGTCCGATTAATGCGTATAACTTAACAACCTTTCGACCAATCATGCTGAAATTTTAATTATAGCTGGTGGCAGTCTCGATCCTCAAAAATATTTTTCGCCTCTACGCTGCAGCTGGTACAAGAAAGGACATCACTTTGTCTTCTGCGTGCTCATCCGACTTTCACAAGTCCTTAATTGTAAGTTTTTTCAGCACTCGGTCGTAAGGAACAAAAAGTTAAAAGTATTACAGAGACGTTCTACTGATTCAGGGACTGCTACACCCGAACTTTCTCAGATTATTACACATTCCAACAGGACGGCGCACCGGCACACAGAGCTCGAGAGACAGTTGAACTGTTAGGTAACAAAACGCCGGACTTCATTCCGCCTACTCTCTGGCCACCCAACAGCCAGGATTTGAATCCGGTGGATTAAAAAATTTGGAGTGTTATGCAGGAACGCGTTCACCGAACGAAAGTCCGTGATATTGAGGACCTGTGACAACGCATCATGCAAGTGTGGGACGAGATTGATCAAGCCATCATAGATGCGTCATTCAAGCAATTGCATCGTCTTCGTGCGTGTATTGCAGCAAATGGCGGACCGTTTGAACACAAACTATGAGTGGAATATCATTAGAACTATCTAAAGTACACGTACTTTTGTTGAATATTACTTGACTTTTCGTTGAGTTATATTCATTAATCTAGTCCTATTTTCGTGATCACCGTGTATATATGACGCCATTTTTACACTTGCTCATCCGGCAAAATTTTTAGGAAGGGAACAAAAAAATTAAAATAATAGTAAAATTCTGAAATGCTTTCACGGCACAGCTGGAATCTCTAGCGGCACACTAGTGTGCCGCGGCACACAGTTTGCGAGACACTGCAATACAATATTCGGAATTTCAGCAATACATCGCTTGGTTTACTGCCTAATATTATTTATCCCGTCTTGCACTGGGGATAAAAGTACTAGTAGAAAGATTTTTCTGGCATCAAATAAAAAAATTCGCTATATAATGATAACAATAACAAAAACTATTACAATAATAATAATAATAATAATAATAATAATAATGATTTTTTGTGATAGCTGTATGAACAATATTGTTGAATTTCCTAAAACTGTGCAGTTGATATTTTTTAACATATTAGTCTTATGCATAAACATATTTGATTTTCTTTGTTTCGTACGATAAAGGACAGGGTGAATCTAGCATCTCAAGCTGGATCAACTATGGCTCATGAAATTGGTCACAGTTTCGGATTGCTTCATGACAATAGCTTATGTTCATGTTCAGCCAGCAATTCATACTGCATAATGTATCCGTCAAGCGGGTCAGTATACGAATATATACTGTCGACTTTACATTACACTGCGCAGCACAATTTTTGCTTCCTTAACTCTGTTGACTGTTTCTGGTAGATTTTAACATGCTGATCACGAATATCGATTCGGAATTTGCCCAGCACGTACAATTTTTGCGAAATGTTCATGCTTTCAGGGTTTTATAAGTTAAAAAGTTGCGTCTCTATAAGTTGTATAACAACAATGCTTCTCTGCAAACTGGGCTTGTCCAGGCATAATCAGGCCAGACTGCTGATGTGGTTTCCAGATAATTGTTGTTTATCTTTGCGCTGAAATGAATGTAAATTTGGCTGAAACGTAATTCTTTTCAACATCACAGTCACAGCAGAAGGTCTTCGCCGGAATTTACTTGCTCAAGAATAGCTTGATTTAATTTTTTTTTAGTTCAACTCCAGCGACAGATTGGTCAAGCTGTTCTCTCGCACAGTTTAACGTTTCGTTCCGTCAGGGTCTCGACATTTGCCTATATGATGTTCCGCAGACAATCTACGAACCAACATCGTCCACCTGTGGCAATGGAATAATAGAAAATGGCGAGCAATGCGATTGCGGTAAAGCGTCAAAGAAGGTGAGTCGGAGTTAGGATTGTCAACCGTCTCGATTTTTTCCGGATCGTCACAAAATTCTGGTCAGCGTCCTTAGACAGGAGGAGGGACATTCGGGGCAGTGCAGTATTCCGAAGACGTCGGAGTATAGCAAAATTCGCAAATCAACGCATAATTAATTATTTAAGTGTATGTTGTGCAACTGTCCGTCGAATATTCAAAATTATTCATCAGATTCAAATTTTCAGGAAAGATGCAAAAAGTGTGTGCAAGAGCATTGGAGTACTTGAAAAAGAGATTCCAATAATAATGTCCTAGAAAAATCAAAACATTGATTCTTGATGAAGTATATTCGTTCGTGAGTTTATTAGAATTCATTCGCACATGTGGAATTCCAGCTTCCGAATTCTCTTTCGTTCCATTTTGGGTTTGAATTCCATAGAAGTGAATTGCCATGCATGACGATCTTTAGCTGGACATTTGAAATGCATTCGACAGACCAGCTCCAATTGTGCTTGGTTTCATGGGGAGGCAGGAAGAACGATGTTTGCTAATATCTGCACAGGAGTGGGATTGAAAGCAGCAGAATATAGTAATCGCTTTGGCGTCGGTCACATACAGGCAGCGCTAACAAGAGCGCCCCAAGGACAAAGCCATGAAAGTTATCACTGAACATTCGTCTTGGAATCGACATGCACTCTTCAATATAGATGAATGTGTCTTGTTGACAAATTAACTTCCAAAACAAGAGCTACATCATCCCATGATATTAGAGTCTTTAAATCTCATATACGTTGAATGAGAATGTTAGGGTCAATATAGTCGAACGCCGTCGAAAGATCAAAGAGACATAGTCCATTTGGACTTTGGCAGTAGCGTTTACTTTGTATGATTCACTTATCAAATGTACACTGTTGCTGCTTTAAAACATTATTATTCCATATCAATAAATATGCATATGGTCTTTAACACTAAGAGTATTTGATTTAAATCAGGAATGCAACCCTTCGTGCTGCAGTTCAACCACATGCCAGCTCATAGGTTCAGCATCATGCTCATCAGGAAGCTGTTGTGACACATCGCGCTGTCAGGTAACGTGTTGGGATAAAGTTACTTTGAAAAGTAAATTTTAAAAAAAATAAACCTTAAAGAAAATATGATCTCAGATTTTGTCGCTTTGCGTGGAAAATAATGCCAGAACCGCCCATAAAATTTATCTTGAAGATATGCAAACAAATAGCTGGCTAAGAAGAATTTACTTTGGAATAGGAACTGTAATTCCACCTTATGGACTCACCGACAGAGAATCTACTTCGCATTAACCTCTGTTGGATAAGTGCTTGAAAATCAAATATTATAGTTTTAATTAAAATCAAGTGTACTTAATAGCAAGAATATTTAGCACTTTGTGCCTTTAGTGAAATAGGTCAGACAAAGCACCGCCTAGGAGTAACACGTGGAAACATAGATATCAACTTAGTTTCGTGCTTATAACAAAATTCAAATGGCTCATAATGGACATAAGTCACATTAGGATAATAAATTTTCTTTTAACAGGAATTTGGCTTAAACGTCAAGCCTCCAACATTTCTGATAAATGATTATGGAATTTCGAAATCTTATCCTAAATGCAATGTATGGTCTGCCTTTGGCAGCTGTGATCATTCGGTAGCAGGTCGTAATTAGGTCACACGCCCAAGTCATAACTGTCTAGTCAAACTTAATCACATATCAGCGGGACCTCAGAAGTCCAATACTGCACAACAACTACGATAGATTTCTATTCGACGGCGTTATATAAAGTAGAACTTCTTTACGACCTGACGCATTCGATTAAAGTCCGAAATGAGTCATTTTGAATATTCTAATATGCATGGTTTCAAGTTGATATCTATGTGCCATACGTTAGTCATAGGTGGTGCTATGTTTGACCTATTTTTCAGAACGAGCGTTTTTTACTATTATTTCAATATGTTTGATACGGCATAGTAGCCTAAATGTGTTTCTATTAAAGCAAGTACTCAATTGTCCGTTTGTTGTTTTCTCAGATCCTGGCAGCTGGGAGTCTTTGTCGCAGCAGCTCAAGTGGCTGTGATCTGCCTGAACACTGTGATGGCCGCGTCTCTACTTGTCCAGTTGATACATACAGGCCTGATGGAACGCCCTGCACAATAAACGGAGTATGATATTAATAATTTTTATAATATAAAATAAAGCCAAGAACATGAAGTTACTGTATAACTGACTTTCTGAAACATTTGAAAGTCCGATGTGTGCGAGGAGACCAGTGTATCAAGAATTTCTGGCCTTTCTCTTGTACTATCCACTTTTTCTACCTGATTGTGTTACAGTTAAGGAACGAAAATCAGGAGATGTTCTACTGTTGATTAAATTCTTCTCTCTGTAGGATTCCGTCTACTGTTACGGTGGAAAGTGTCGTAGCCATAATTCACAGTGTCAACTGCTCTGGGGAAATCGAACAAATAGTTCCAATTCAACTTGCTATGAGAGATTCAACGTCTATGGTCAACACTACGGCAACTGTGGCTATAACTGGCTTCCGAATTTCACATTCATCGCCTGCCAACAAAAGTAAACACCTGAAGCTGAATTTCTGTCTTTGGGAATAATAACGAACGCTATTCATCGCATTATTGATATACTCGAAACTTAAATGACCAGTCGCAATATATTATTATTGGTAGGGCCTATTATATACTTCTATAGTACGAGTTCAAATACTATAAATCGATGGTACTCCTAATCCTTACCGCAAAAGACGATCAATTCCATATATCTGTGTGAATGGAGAAACAGAAAGATAAAAACCGAAAGAGACGTGATTTAACTCTACATTTGAATGTGCTGTTTTAATATGGCGCGACAAAAATCGCGTTTAAACTGCAATGTAGCCAAGGAACAGCAGGTCACTAAATTTAAAAGCTATAGGGCTTAGAGAAAATCAATGCTAAGTTCGGCTGCTGCAGCAGCTCACGAGTTCAGCATGAAATGATTATAATAGGACCAGCCGATGTTAATGGATGAACTTTCTAACACCCCCGCTCATAAAGTAGAGTGTCTCGTATTCACTATGGAACTCAAGACTGCAAATTTGTTTTTACTCATGATATGTGTACTGTGTAGATCTAGGAGGAAAGACTCCATGTCAAGATGGCAATGACAGATGATCGTTGTTTAACTGTTCTGTAGGGACGTAATGTGCGGAAAACTACTTTGCGACACGACTTCGAATCAAAAATTGGCTTATTATCAAAATTACAAACTATTATCAACGGCATCAATAAATGCATTTAGGTGCAATTCAGTGATATTCGACTTTGGTTTAAGAGTGCAAGATCCGGGTCTTGTGCAGAATGGTGCGTCTTGTGGAGATGGAAAGGTATGTTTGTCAGCATGACAAAGCATACTACCTGCATGACATATTTTGCTATTATGATCAAAGTATTAAGATCAATTAGTGTTAAGAAATTAATCAACCTCTTTTAAAATCTAATCAATCTCAATTTTTAAAATCACATGATCATCCAACTGCATGGATATAACATTATTGACAACCAGTATAGATCTCCAATTGGTCTTTGGTCCTTCCTTTCGGTTTTAAAAAGACTGTTATATTTGCGTCTCAGAACATGATCATCAAACTGCAATAGTAATTTATTTTTAAAACTTCTTAAATTTCAGCATACCCCCTTAAGCCTTTCTAAATACGCCCATGTTGACAGCATAATATCATAGCAACGAAGCAATAGATAAACGAGGAGTCGTCTAAAATAACTGTTTAGTAGAAATAACAGTGCATCTTTTCGGACAAGTTTGAATGTTATTGTTGTGTCCGTATTCGGGTAAATTCTCAGTATCTGTTCAACGGGAATACTAAATTCCTGTCAGGGTAATCATCTAGAACCTCATGACAGTTAAGAAGAACTTGTTAGTTTTAAGTGTTTGCCTTCAATCTCATCCTGCTTATGTATTTTATTAGATGTGCGTCAATCAAGTGTGCGTTGACGCCAGCAGTTTTGTAAAGCCTTGTCCTCAAAGTTGCAGAGATGATCAGGTGAGATTCGAAAGCAAATGTTTGCGTGAAGCAAAATTTCGACTATTTAAAATATTTTAAGTTTATAATTTATTAAGTTAAGTTTATAGTTTATTTCTTATCTTGATATCTGGAAGCAAACTTTACTGTGAAAAGGTACAGCGACACTTAAATTTTGTTTTCATGTTCATTTAAATGTTTTCAATTTAAGATAATTCGACGAATATGACGGTCTGTTTTGTGTTGATTTGACAATGTAGATATGCAACAATCTTGGGCAATGTCAGAGCCAAATCAACGCAGTCATTTTCTTTTCGTCATCGATTCCGACTCAACGTACGAATGCACTGTTTGTAAATGCAATCGCAATAATTTCTTACCTCGCAATTTTCGGGCCTGCTCAATGTGGTTTGCTTAATATTAAGTCTAATATATTTTGTTTATGAAGTTCTTGTTTTCCAATTTGTTTATATTTATTATCTTCAAATGTTCAAACATAATATTCGGGTATGATAATTTTCTTCTTTATATTTTCATGCAGGTACTGTCATATATCAGACTAACAACTCATCGTCTTCGTTTTATCCAAACGTGCATTCGTTTTCGTTTGATAATGCTGCCACAACTTTTAAATCTTCATTGATATTTTGCGTTATGTGTTACTTTTTAACTGTTCCTTGTATTATGGCTCAGTTTTGAAAGTAATAGGTTCGGAGATGTTGAGCCTGTTAATATTTACATCGATTTTCGTATTTGTTATACATACACTTTATTAATTTTATATCATCTATATCAAATTGTCAGATTAATTTTATATTAGATTGTCAGGCTGTAATATATTTCGTGTTTAAAGGCGCTGTTACATTTTGCCTATTTGTTTTGCACTAAGCACTATCGTTTTAATGAACTGGTCATCATATGTCCCGGACTACCTACTGCTTCTAACCTGCGGCGCACAGGCGAATATCTGCGCGGTAACCGTGGTTTGAATTTTTTCGTGCGTTTTCTATGAAGTTTATATTATCGTAAACGAAAATCGGCATTGACCGCAAATTGCTCAAATTGTCTCCCTTTTATCGGTCGAATTTAGAGTCGTCAAATATGCTGATTCTTCTAAAATGCATTGTTCAAAGCGCAAAGGTTGAATAGTTTTGTTTTCGATGTTTTGCAATAATTTGCAAAGCATTTATCAAATGTCAGAATTTTTATTTTGCACCTCACCCATCACACCGTCTAAATATGTTCATGAGAGTAGGTCATGCGCATGCTGAATTCTGGTGACCTGACCTTAAACCTAGAACAGGCATCATATTGGGATGTGGCCGCTACATAAAAAAATCATTATACTAAAGAAATGTTGCGGAACATGTTGTTTGTGTGTTTAGTTCAGATGAAATGTCATTATTTTTGAAATGAAAAATGAATTTTTTTGAATTTTCGATGTCATTAATTATTTTCCTTTATTTATTTATTTTATCATACCCGAATATTATATTTATTATTTATTTAGGCTTTAGTGAAAAGTTTTACTTCAGAGTAAAGAATTCATTAAAACAAGATCTCCCAGTTTTGCTCACTTTGAACCAGTTAGATAGCGTCTACCTAAATTGGCTTTCTGTTTTCAGACCGAATATATTACAAAATCTGCATTTTAATTTATAAATTCATCTTATATAATGAATCCAGTCATCCGAAGTCTAGGTTTTTACCCCGATCACTTCACTTCACCACTAAATGTATTCAACAAGGACTTCGTTGTAGTGGCACATGCTCGTATAGTCATTGGCATTAGTCATTTACGGACTGGGTGGTCGCATACTCTGGAATTAATTGCGTTTCAAATATGACGGGCCCAATCCAGCTCACGCAATTGATAGCTAGTCAATTTTCATTGTTAGAAACGTTAAACTAAAAATGAAATAATTCAAGTAAAGTATATTAATGGATGCCAATCGTATCTGGCGACACTTGTCCTTTTCAACTGATCTTCGTTATTTCAGTACTTGTGAGACCCAAAAGTTCTACAACAAGGACATATCTAGTACCAAATTGACATAGTGTCGACATATTGACATGTGCATAATGACGGCGCTGTGCTATGGTCCATGTAAATTGAAAACAAATGACCGCAACCCAATACCTTACGGGACAACTTGGCTTCAACCCAAATTCAGAGCCTACAGTAGATTGTCATCACAAGTTCCGAACAATGATTACGCCGTTCTGCTGTACAAGTTTACATCCTTTACTAACTTACACGTGGTAGTTAGAGAATTCTTTAAGCTGCTTTAAAATCAGTTCATCTGTCCTGATTCAGGCTGATTGTACTAGTTGAATTTAAATCTTGTAATTGTGGCGCATAACGTTACATTAACTCGAGTTCACTTCTGCGTTTGCCGAATTCGAATTCTCAAACGAAGGAACTGATTTTAATTGGGATCTTTCCTTCGTTGATCGACTCTCTATGTGACCACGTGATAATTGTCATTATCTGCTGTCTGTGGCATTAATTATTATCTGGTTCTGTCATCCCGGACCTTCAGATTGGATGTCAGAGGTTGTCCATTTATGTCCTCCATATACATTTGATCACTGGTTCGTTCGTAGTTGAGAATGTGAGCCAAATTCAGGTTACTGTATAAACTTAATTCATCGAATTTGTTATTTAATCCTATAACAAGGAAGTAAGCATTGCCGCAGGACCTCATTAATTATAGAAGACAGAGAAGGACAGAGCGCATAGAAGGAGCATTAGAAAAACCTATATAAAAATCTATTTAAAATAGGACTATAGAATGTTGACGGCAAATTGCATAAAAGTCCTATAAAACGTCTAAGAATAAAAGACGACAGCCGAGGATAAATGCGTAGACACTTGAATCATAATTTTAAAACCTAATTTGAGGCACGCGTCTTTGCTTTCAAGTCATTGTAGATAATTAGCAACGCCAACATATGAGAGGAGGGCAAACATAATATTCTTATTCTTCTTCAAGTGCCGTGCATTGCTGCGTTGGCGACTATGGACGAAATTATTAGCTGTGAATATTTTGCTGAGGCAGCAAAATCCACTGATCGACTAATGGACATTGAAGGACTATTGGGCAGTGTGCAATGGTTTTTGCACAGGCTTACTTAGCCTCATAAACCAAAATGGTATCACTGATCGACTAATAATATTCACCCCGGTTGACCGCCAGGATTGACCGCGTGACGCCCTGGTTAAAACTGCTATGGCTGCCGTCGTCATCATTTTAGGGTTAGTGTTTCGTGTCTGGTTTATGGTGTAGGTAATGATTATATTTCCCCGTACGGGTTAAGGCACACTGGCTCCATACAGTAACTGGGGCGGTCTCATAAACCACTTTAAATCACAATACTGTTTGTTGTTATCGATCGTTAAGTTTTCGATTAAGATCTGCGTTTCTCACGACTCTCCTGTCGACCTCTTTAAGCAAGGGCGAATTCCCATTGTCTTGGCAGCGTGCGTTACCCAATCCACATCTCAAGCGGTCAGGTCTGGATCAAGCCGAAGCAAGCAATTTTCTCCCAGTCTAGAATCTGCTCATCCTGTCAAAGTTGCTGGAGAGAGAGAGAGAGAGAGAGAGAGAGAGAGAGATTAATAACCAACTTGTTGCCTACTTGACGACGAATGGTCTAATGCCCAAGAACCAGTCCGCCCATCGGAAAGGCCACTCCACTGAAACTGCGGTTCTGCGCATTTACAACGACATCTTCGAAGCGATTGCTAATGGACAGGTGGTCCTCCTCTGCCTCCTGGACCTTTCGGCCGCTTTCGACACAGTGGACCACGACATCCTCATTCGTCGCTTTGAATTGACCAATGGGTTGAAAGGCTTAGCTCTATCTTGACCAGTGGCGTAGCCAGGATTTCCCAGAATGGGAAAAAGGTGGTTTTGACTTTTGACGGTAACCAAAAACGCGTTGCGAAAAATCAAATTTTTTCGACAAGCAAAAAAGTCTCCTATGTATCTATCCTATCTCAGTCGGTCTGCTCCTTCTAAAATTGTTCCTTTCAGATACTGTAAGCTCAGACAAACGCCACAGACAAGCAAGATAAAAATGATTATCGTCACGCCTATGGCGTTTAAACAAGTTTGGTTAATAGCAGCCAAACACAGTTGTTCCTATATAATAAAGCATTGACCCAAAAAACCCCCTCGCGTCCGAAAATTTAAAATGCATGGAAACACATTAAAAAAATATTTTATATAGTAACTTTCTTTGAACCATCCACTGTAAATCCATCTTAATCCCTTATTGACTTTAAGCTACCCAAACCCCTCTTGGCTACGCCATTGGCTCTTGGTTCTTATTCGAGATTATTTGACCGACAGATCTCAGTCGGTATGCTGGCAAGGACTTTTATAATGGCGTCGGCCCTAGGCGCCATATGAGTCCTTTTTAGTGGAGTGCCACAGGGATCGGTTTACTTGGCCCTCTACTATTTGTCCTGATGGGTCGGTGGCGGACAAAAAATCGAACGTATCATCAGAACATTCCTCAGTGGCTTGCTTCTATTAATTTGCCGTGGCTGACATCGCGGATGATGATGTTCTGATGCTGATGACGTTCAGGTGTACGCCTTTTGCTTTCCATCTGAGATTGAACGACTACGGTCCTCCATCACGGACTGCATCTCTTCGATCCGAAAGTGGCGGACGAAAATAGGTTATCGCTGAATCCAGCGAAGACTGAATTCCTGTGGTTAAGCACTCTCGGAAGGAAGCATCTCATATGTCGGGATGCTTTTTCAATTGGAGATGCAGACATTGCTCCTAATACTGAGCTACGTCTACTCGGAGTTATCTTGGAAGAGTCATTCTCGTTCGTTGGGCATTTGGACAACGTCACTCGCACCTGCTACTACCATCTACGGAGGATCAGGAAAATCCTCTGTCACCTGTCAACACCTGCCTGCGAACATGTGACTCCACTACTACGGGATAACCTTCACTGGCTCCGGATTCCGGAGCGAATAATCTTTAAGCGTTGTTGACTAACGTTTCGGACGTTGAATGACCCTTTCTGCCCAGACTACTTATCGGCTCTTGTCTGTAAGCCCAAGTCGACAGATCGGCGCTCGCAGCTTCGATCAAGTAGCCGTCTTCATTTAATAGTCTCCCCTCTGTCGAAGACGGCAGTTTTCGGGAACAGGTCCTTCTCGATGGGCAACCCGGGACTGTGGAACTCACTGCCGAAGAAACTGGCAATGGCGACCTCCCAAGAACTGTTTGCTAAGCATCTTAAGACGCATTTATTTAACATTTCTTATAGCGTCTCTTGTTAAGCGCTCTTGACTTTAACCTTCGCTGTGCTTACTGCACTTTATAAATTTTCTTTAAATAATAATAATAATAATAATGTCAACCGTGCCGGTGTCCTCTTGCCAGACCTCCTGGATAGGAGATCCGGCAAGATTCGGCTCAATTTATCCCCTGATCTAAACCGCATCAAACAGGAAGAATAAAGTTTGATTTCGTCCCTGGTATCATAAAAAGAACAACGAATGACATTTAGAGTCAATGACTCAAAGCAGGTATGCAAATACAAATGAAAATACATGAAATTACATTTAACTAATTTGGTCCTTGCAAGGACATTTCAAGGACTAAGTAACAAGGCAAAGACGAGGACAAGAACAATGACTTTACCCACAAGGATAAGGACTTCAAATGGACCCTTAAGGAGTCCTTAAGAAGTAGGAAAGACCAGGTCAAGGATTAACATCACTGGATTCAATCATATTTTAATTGCATTTTAATACAATATCAGCGCTGGCTGCAATGCCACTGAATAGATAGATTGAATGTTAGATTATTTCAGCGGTACCATAATGCAAGCCAAAATTTTGCAGCAGCCAATCTGATATCTGAAGTCTATCTGAAGTCATCGAGTTGATCTTTCCGCATTCATAATTTGATACGCAGTGTACATCTTGAAGTGCCTTCAGCCAAAGTACAGTGTCATGGAGTCCCTTGAAATTGGATGTCATTCTCCCAATTATTTGCATTGACGTCACTTTTCGGAAATAACGTTAAGTTCATTCAAGGATTTGAAGAATGTCATTAGCGGACAAATCCTTGTGATCAAGATAATCTCCTGTGTACACTGTATTTAATTACGCATTGTTCCAAGTATTGTGTTGAGGCTCAAGCGATGTCAAACATCCGCCTTCAGCCCCAGCTGCAAAAATAAAGACCAGAGTTTTGCCTAGTCTAACGGCAGATGTAGTCTGTATCTGAACGGAGAATGAAGAGTGTCTCTAAGAATTTCAGGTATCTGAATTTCCATTTTCTCTAGTAAAATGATTTATTTTCCAATATCTTATTTGTGAATTAACTAAAATTTTCGATCTTTGAACCGGTATTCAATTTATTAAGAATGCAGTTACCTAAAAAGAGTGACTGATTTAATATCAGCGCAATATAAATTCAAATTCAGTACCAGCGCAATTGCTGGCAGTAAATCGAAACATTTTAAATTTAATTTTTAATTATCTCTTAATTGAGCCATTTGTCTATTTGACAGTTGATCCATTTGTCTAAATGAATCGTATTGTAAAGTAGTGTCTTCACAAACATATCTGAAATGTGTATGTAAATGAGAAAGAAAAATAGCGACAGAGACAGACAGAGACGGAGAGACAAAACAGAGAGAGAGAGAGAGAGAGAGAGAGAGAGAGAGAGAGAGAGAGAGAGAGAGAAAGAAGGCTGGTTTTCTATCTTCGTAATACAGAAATGTAGGAAAACACGGAATAGAATATCGCATGGAAGCCATACACAGGTCAAATCGATACAACAAATGCAAAAAATAAGGAACGACACATGCACACGCACATACGCACACACATACAAGACAACAGAATAAATGCAATAGGGAACACACCAACATACACACGCAGAGGATCACTACCAAGTATAAGAGGAGAAGTAGCAATGTTTTAATTGACTAGACTGAAGTTGAGATTATTATTATTGCATAGGAATTAGATATTGAACCAGAGCTAATGTCGTTATTAAACTTGACTAATAAGGGGCCGTCCATAAAGTACGTCACGCTCGAGTGGAGAGGGGTCCAAAAATGTGTCAGTTTTTGACAGGGGAGGGTAAGGACAACCGTGACGTCATACTTTCAGTGTAAATAAAACCTCAAATATAGGACAGGAAATATAACAAAAGCGTTTGAGAGAGGACGTCTTTTTGATCTTTAACAAATTCCCCTCCCCCGAGATACATAACATTTTAGATCTCAATTATATTCATTATCATTGACGGAAGTTTAATATCTGTTTCGCTGCTGAAAATGTAACGAGAAATTCGAATACGTTAACCATAAAACCCTGCGTGGCGTAATTTATGGACGAGGGGGTCCGAAATTTGTGAGTACATTTTGGGGGTCCGAGATTTGTCACAGGTTGCGACAGGGGAAGGGGGTCAAAAACTGTCGAAAATAGGGTGACGTACTTTATGGAGGGCCCATAGGATGCGTTGAAAATCCCTCGTGATAAACGCTGACTCTGATGCTGCTAGAGGGGATTGGTGACGCGCTTAAGCTTGAATTGTACGCGGCTAGCTTCAAATAAACGGAAATTGCCGAGCGGCATAGTGAGTTGGAACTTGAAGAAGCAGCTCGTATATTGAGCTACGCTGATAAAGTAATTTAGGCAAATACAATCATGCTAAACGTTTGTCATCTTTGCAAGCATTGGCGTAACAAAGGTCCCATAATAGTGACCGACTTATCCAGATCCGTCTACGAGGTTTGGAGGAGCGCTTTGAACTCACCCCAATCAGTGGCGTAGCCAAGAAGGGTGGGGGTTGAAACTCCCCTTGGCCGCCTTGAAAACTTTTAAAATGTATTTACATGCATTTTTTATTTTCGGACGCGGTTTTGGGGTCAACCCCTGGCTGCCGACCCAAAATAATTTCTAAGCGCTACAGAATGTAAAATGTAAAGATGTAAGGTGGCGACCTTTTTTGCTTGGCACCACATCTGTAAGGAGAAAAAAAAGTACAAGGGAAAAGATGAGTATGACCTTTTTATGCTTGTCAAGATTTTTCTAAGTTGTAAATCCTGGCTACGCCATTGCCCCCAATATGGTTTATGGCCCATCCCAACCGAGAAATGCATAATGATATTTAATCTTGAGTGTTGCAATATCAGAATATAAGACAGCTTATCGGCAGTCATCTTGTATCCGTTCGACCGATAAAATTTCCCCATCTGTGTTCCACCACGAATCTGAACACAAGTCCAGCTCAGAATATGGCCCCAACTCATGTGCCCCTCTTGTGACAACGGTAATAGTATAGACTCTAAAAATTCATTGATTTGCGAATACCGAATTGCGAGGCCGCGCTGTGTAAAGCCATTACATACATCTGCATATCATCATAACATTATAATAGCACCAGCCAATTGCATACAACATGTGTAATACTATATTACTCCTATGCACATATTATAAGTGCTCTCTTTAATCAACCTACTTGCTTGTCTACATGTTTGCACTTTTTCAAATATCGAGCAGTGTATTTGTCTCTATTTGAGCGTTTGGACACTTTCTATTAACTGTACGGCAATATATTGTTTATTGAAATTTTAAACCGATCTTAAATATAATCTTAATATGAATAACCAACAAATCATTTTCTATTTGCCAGAGGGAACCAATGATGGAGATGTTCATATAAGAAATCTTAGGTAGACACAAAATATAAGAAATTCAAGTGATAAAGATATTCATTCATGACCATGCCTCTAATTCGGACATTAATCACCAGTCTGATGAAGTGGGTCTGGATTGCGCTGATCATCGGATACACTAAAAGAACTGAAGCTCAGGTAACAATTGACGAAAACGACTACTTAATGAATCAAAATACGAATGAAGAACACGAATCGTGGTTTAAACAGTTTCACGAAGAGCTTCAAATGCTAAAGCGAGAAAATCAGGAACAAGATAAAACGCTTGCACTTCTAAATAAAAAGCTAACAACATACGAAGATATGCTAGACATAATGAGGAGAAACGTTTCAGAATGCGATCAAAATCTGATGATACTTAAAGAGGAGAACAGAGAACAGGAAAACAAGATACAGAAGCTACAAATCAACAGCGCCGCACAAACCGAACAGCTAATAATACTGCAGACCAATTGTTCATGTGCTAATGGAGCAAACATTGACAAAAATGAAACCACCACTTCACTGTCAATTGATACTGACTATGACATTCAGAATATAACATCGATCAAAGACGAATTAGAGACAATAAAAATAAGAATCCAAAGGCATGAGGATGAACTTTTAAAACTAGAAGAAAATAATACACTTCAGCAAGAGCATATTAATGAATTGAAATACGCGAATGCTTCAATTCAAGCAAAGGTTCTTCAGAATCAGCAAGCAATTGCAAGAATCTCCCCTTTGCCTGTTTCGTTGTTGCAGGACATCAATCTCCTGAAATCTGCGAATGTTTCAGTCCAATCATGGATTGTCCAGAATAGACAAAACATTGCCACTGTCACTGCCACAAATTCAGCCCAGCAACAGGACATCAATCTACTGAAATCTGACAAATGACAATTTGCCAGTCACTGCATGGATTCAGCCCAGGAATCAATCTACAAATCTGCGATGTTTCAGCCACCAGAATAGACAATCCATTGCCACAAATTCAGCCCAGCAACAGGACATCAATCTCCTGAAATCTGCGAATGTTTCAGTACAAGCATGGATTGTCCAGAATAGACAAAACATTGCCACTGTCACTGTCACAAATTCAGCCCAGCAACAGGACATCAATCTACTGAAATCTGCGAATGTTTCAGTCCAATCTTGGATTGCCCAGAATAGACAAAACATTGCCACTGTCACTGCCACAAATTCAGCCCAGCAACTGGACATCAATCTACTGAAATCGGCGAATGTTTCAGTACAAGCATGGATTGTCCAGAATAGACAAAACATTGCCACTGTCACTGCCACAAATTCAGCCCAGCAACAGGACATCAATCTACTGAAATCGGCGAATGTTTCAGTACAAGCATGGATTGCCCAGAATAGACAAAACATTGCCAGTGTGACTGCCACAAATTCAGCCCAGCAACAGGACATCAATCTACTGAAATCTGCGAATGTTTCAGTACAAGCATGGATTGAATCCAGAATAGACAAAACATAGCCACTGTCACTGCCACAAATTCAGCCCAGCAACAGGACATCAATCTACTGAAATCGGCGAATGTTTCAGTCAAAGCATGGATTGTCCAGAATGGACAATGTCCAGAAATTCAGCCCAGCAAAGGACATCAATCTATTCGGCCAATGTTTCAGTCAAGCATGGATTGTCCAGAATAGACAATCCATTGCCACTTCACTGCACAAAAGCAACAGGACATCAATCTACTGAAATCTGCGAATGTTTTAGTACAAGCATGGATTGTCCAGAATAGACAAAACACTTCACTGCCCCAGCAACAGGACATCAATCTACTGAAATCTGCGAATGTTTCTGCATGGATTGCCCAGAATAGACAAAACCATTGCCACTGCACTGCCACAAATTCAGCCCAGCAACAGGACATCAATCTACTGAAATCTGCGAATGTTTCAGTCAAACATGGATTGTCCAGAAATAGACAAAACATTGCCACTGTCACTGCCACAAATTCAGCCCAGCAACAGGACATCAATCTACTGAAATCTGCGAATGTTTCAGTACAAGCATGGATTGTCCAGAATAGACAAAACATTGCCACTGTCACTGCCACAAATTCAGCCCAGCAACAGGACATCAATCTACTGAAATCTGCGAATGTTTCAGTACAAGCATGGATTGTCCAGAATAGACAATCCATTGCCACTGTCACTGCCACAAATTCAGCCCAGCAACAGGACATCAATCTACTGAAATCTGCGAATGTTTCAGTACAAGCATGGATTGCCCAGAATAGACAAAACATTGCCACTGTCACTGCCACAAATTCAGCCCAGCAACAGGACATCAATCTACTGAAATCTGCGAATGTTTCAGTACAAGCATGGATTGCCCAGAATAGACAAAACATTGCCACTGTCACTGCCACAAATTCAGCCCAGCAACTGGACATCAATCTACTGAAATCTGCGAATGTTTCAGTACAAGCATGGATTGCCCAGAATAGACAAAACATTGCCACTGTCACTGCCACAAATTCAGCCCAGCAACAGGACATCAATCTACTGAAATCTGCGAATGTTTCAGTACAAGCATGGATTGCCCAGAATAGACAAAACATTGCCACTGTCACTGCCACAAATTCAGCCCAGCAACTGGACATCAATCTACTGAAATCTGCGAATGTTTCAGTACAAGCATGGATTGCCAAATAGACAATGGATTGCCACAAAATAGAGCAACAACATCAATCTACTGCCAATGTTTCAGTACAAGCAAGAATAGACAAAACATTGCCACTGTCACTGCCACAAATTCAGCCCAGCAACAGGACATCAATCTACTGAAATCTGCGAATGTTTCAGTACAAGCATGGATTGTCCAGAATAGACAAAACATTGCCACTGTCACTGCCACAAATTCAGCCCAGCAACAGGACATCAATCTACTGAAATCTGCGAATGTTTCAGTACAAGCATGGATTGAAATCGCCACTGCACTGAATGTTTCAACAGGACATCAATCTACATGGATTGTCCAAATGGATTGTCCAGAATAAAATCCATTGCCACTGTCACTGTCACAAATTCAGCCCAGCAACAGGACATCAATCTACTGAAATCTGCGAATGTTTCAGTCCAAGCATGGATTGTCCAGAATAGACAATCCATTGCCACTGTCACTGCCACAAATTCAGCCCAGCAACAGGACATCAATCTACTGAAATCTGCGAATGTTTCAGTACAAGCATGGATTGCCCAGAATAGACAAAACATTGCCACTTCACTCCACAAATTCAGCCCACAACTGGACATCAATCTACTGAAATCTGCCAATGTTTCAGTACAAGCATGGATTGTCCAGAATAGACAATCCATTGCCACTGTCAAAATTCAGCCCAGCAACAGGACATCAATCTACTGAAATCGGCGAATGTTTCAGTCCAAGCATGGATTGTCCAGAATAGACAATCCATTGCCACTGTCACTGCCACAAATTCAGCCCAGCAACAGGACATCAATCTACTGAAATCTGCGAATGTTTCAGTCCAAGCATGGATTGTCCAAAATAGACAAAACATTGCCACTGTCACTGCCACAAATTCAGCCCAGCAACAGGACATCAATCTACTGAAATCTGCGAATGTTTCAGTCCAAGCATGGATTGCCAGAATAGACAATCCATTGCCACTGTCACTGCCACAAATTCAGCCCAGCAACTGGACATCAATCTACTGAAATCTGCGAATGTTTCAGTCCAAGCATGGATTGTCCAGAATAGACAATCCATTGCCACTGTCACTGCCACAAATTCAGCCCAGCAACAGGACATCAATCTACTGAAATCTGCGAATGTTTCAGTCCAAGCATGGATTGCCCAGAATAGACAATCCATTGCCACCGTCACTGCCACAAATTCAGTCCAGCAACTGGACATCAATCTACTGAAATCTGCGAATGTTTCAGTCCAAGCATGGATTGTCCAGAATAGACAATCCATTGCCACCGTCACTGCCACAAATTCAGCCCAGCAACTGGACATCAATCTACTGAAATCTGCGAATATTAACATTCAGTCAAAGGCCAATTTAAGTCAACAAGCAATTGCTAACATGCAAAATCGCGTGAATTCTCTGCAAGCAACACGTTCTCACGGTTGGGTATACTCTATTTCGAGATTATGCATTTTGAATGTATTTTAAAGTGTGGGCTTTGAGGTTCCTGTCATGATCCACTTGTTTCGCTTAAATTGTTAAATTTTTCGAATCTGTTCTTTAAAATTCATAATTTCACTCATAATGTTTTAGTTATGTATCTGGTTTACATCATGCAGACAATATATATTTTCTTTAATGATTTATGACTCGAAGAGCTAGAGGCTTCGTAAATAGGACAGCAGGCGAATTGACGCATTCGAAACGTGGTGCTGGAGAAAATTGAGACTCTCATGGACAGCCAAGGAGAACGAATCAAGAGGTGATTGCAGAAATCAAGCTAAAGAACACCTTGAAAGAACTGGCCCTAAAGAAAAACTGGAGTTTCTTGGGCATGTTATGAGAAGACACTACTCACACTGGAGAAACCATTGATACTATCAGCTGTTGAGGGGAAAAGAAAAAGAGGAAGACAGAAGCCATTATTGATGGTGGATGACACTATGGAAGCAATGAACATGAACATTGAAGAACTGAGAAATGCGGTCGAGGACAGTAAAGGATGGCACATTAAAGTCCATAATTTCAACAAGGTCGAAGACGACAAAATGATAGAGAGAGAGAGAGAAAGAGAGACAGAGCGAGAGAGAGAGAGAGAGAGAGAGAGAGAGAGAGAGAGAGAGAGAGATTATACAGGTGTACCTGATCCGATCAGAAAACGGCGTTTGAAGGAAATTGCCCCACCGGCCCAGCCGAATATATTGGAATGTCATTAGATTTATATCTATCAACAACCGTACCAACGAAGCTAACAGGTAGTAAGGGTAGGAATAAGGAACTAGCTCATGTAATCCTCACGGTTACGCCAATATACTAAACAATGCATTTAATACCTATGATTTGTATATTATTTTATAACTAAAATTGCTAATTAATTAGTGCATTGAAATTGCATTTATTTCATTCATTTCTGGACAACTTCTATAGCGCCGTAGCATAGCAGAGACCAAAGTCAAAGGCGCTGTGTACAACGATAAATAGGTGAATGCAATTTTTAGAAAATTATTCTGGAATCAGAATGATATGACATAAAATATGGTTGTGAATTTTTGTGATGTGTTAATTAAGTTCAGCCATGTTGAATTGTGTATGCCCTCGATCACGTGCGTAATCTACGTTTATTTATATGTATCAGGAGGATTGGCCTTCATACGCTGGGGAAGAAGGGTTTGTCCTTCAAACTCAACCAAGATTTATTCAGGTTCGTTTCGTTTTAATAGCGCAGTCTCAATGAAAAATTGTTAATAGTAATGGCGGCTATGATGGGTCTATTTTGAAAAGAGCAATAATTATAGGCTAATTAACAAAATAGCCATAAATACTAAATAGCCGTTAAAACTTTATAACTATTACTAATAATTGACTTCCATTGGATTTACATTTATAATTATTTCAGGATCTTTCAATTGCCCAGCTCACAAATAGGCCTAAGTATGGACTTGCAAATTGTCTTTGACCGTTATAGCACCACATGGGCAAGAACTCTCCTTATTCTAACTCAATCAGTTGCTTCATTTAAAATTGTGACTACTACAAATACTACTACTACTACTACTACTACTACTACTACTACTACTACTACTACTACTACTACTACTACTACTACTACTACTACTACTACTACTACTACTACTACTACTGCTACTGCTGCTGCTACTACTACTATTACTACAATGTTTACTACGACTGCTATTACTGCTGCTACTGCTACTACAACTACAACAAATATTAATAGTATTACCAATTCTGCTGCTGCTATTAGTATGCCCAGTGGCGGTTCCAGGATTTCTTGGTTGGGATGAAATGAATTCATCGGAAGTTGGTGGGGATAAAAATAGAAGGGGAAAAATCAATACACTTTGCCGCAAAAAGGCTGACAAAAGGAAATTTTATCTTTGATTTTACTACACTTTTACCGAGAAATTGACTGACAAACAAAAAAGAGGTAATCTGCAGTATTTTCCCCGTTGCTTTACTAGACTTTTACCCAAAAATAGGTTTCACAAGTCCGGTGGAGATGTATCCCCACTCCTCCCAACCTCGCAGCCCTGGTTAGAAGACAATCAGCTCCCTGGCTCGCGGATGCAACTCAGATCAACTCAGGAACTCAGGCTGGCTGTACCTCCCCGTCACGTGCTGCAGTATTCGGCGAGAGGTCAATGACACATGGGAATCCTATTCTGTGGAATATGCTACCGAGTGATATTACCACAGAGATTGACTCTGAACGGTTACTTCGGAAACTCAAAACATTCTTTTTTCAAAAATCATTTGGACGGTAGAGCGCTTTTGACTTTGAACTTTCTTCATGTGTACTGCGCTATGTAAGTTGGCTTGTATAAAAAAAAATAATAATAATAATAATAATACTACTAATAATAATAATCCCCACGTGGAACCGCCACTGAGTACGACTACCACACTACTAGGCCTACTGCTGAATCTACTGCTACCGCTGCTGCTACCCTCGTCAATTCAGCATCATCAGAAGCAATGAATAAACCTATTGCAAATGTGGCAGCAACAACATAAGCTTCGTTATTTGGTGAGACATAATGGTTATCAAAATGTCCTCTTTAGTTATATCGAGTCAGTATGAATAGGTATAAACCTGTTTCTTTAGCTTTGCAATCATCGTTTTTAGGTTATGCAGCGGGTAACAAACACAGCACTAAAGGTGGCGGAAATGGCTACTTATGCTTACCGGACATTCCACAGTGGGGCAGCTTTTTACGAGGTCATCAGCCTGGCAGTTCTAGTGTCTACGGCGTTGAATACGAAACATCTTCATCTAACTCTCCTTTTTTGCTGACTAACAACGGTGGCAGTCAGCTAGCGAACACCAATTCGCCGTGTTCCCTCTGCCACTCTACGATCAAGTCAACGACAGTCACCATTCCAGCTCGGAGAGACTGCCCGACCGGGTGGAACCTAGAGTACCGCGGTTACCTCGTAACGGAGGGCGAGTCCAGCTACCGTAACGATTACGTATGTCTCGACGAAGCACCGGAAGCCGTTGCTGGAAGTTTCAGAAATGACAACGAGGCTCTGTTCTATCCGGTCGAGTCCGCCTGTGGCTCGCTGCCGTGTGGCGCCTACGAAACTGGACGCGAGATTGCTTGCGTTGTCTGCTCCAGATGAGCAGCCAATCGCTAGATGGCGCACAGAAAATTCGCCTTTAAACGGTTTAAAGACCGAACTCTGAAGAAAGAAATCATGGGAATTTAATATGTCTCCCGTTAATGGCATACTATGAACATAAATTTTTCAATCATATAGGCCTAACTAAATTAACTTTGGTATTATTTGCTATCTACTCTATTTATCGAATAAATTTGTCCACTAAGTCACTGGAGTTTGACTATGATTCTAACACGAAAATTTTCTATGAATCAATTTAGCAGCCTACAATAATATTCGATATCTTTCAATAAATTTCGTCTCTTCACCATCGTGTTTGTCGCTTCTACTGTACAGCATATCTTAATTGTTTGCTGCCCCTCTTGAGTATGTCTTAATTGCCTGCTTGGCCCAAGAGGGAAAGCAAAGACACTTTGATCCATTACAAACAAAAACAGCTATTTGTGATCTTAAGATCTCTTCGTCTATTTCGCTATCGGCCCAGCGAATAGAAGGACGAATTAAAATATTAATCATGTTAACGTCAACCAATAAGAAAAATCGTTCTAAAGATAACGTCGTATGACAGCCTTTCATTTATTGGTCAAATGTCAATGTTTGATTGGTTTTAAATCAGATGTTATGGAGAACGTCTTAGACCAGGGCCGTTCAACTTGGGACATGCGGGTCAAATGTGGCCTGCGTGAGCTTAGGAAGTGGACTGCCGCTGATCGTTCCCAAAACAGTAATCGCAAAAGAAGTTTACATTTTACATTGCTATTACCAAATCTAACATTCTGTATTTTGGCGTCCACCACGAGGGCGATTTTTTTAGCGATGTGTTTGAAAGATCATAAATAGCATCGTAGATTGATTGGTTATTAGTAGAAGCTCGTAGAACTTTGCGTGATGACTTTTGTCTCCAGTCCAAATAAATTGTCCGTCTGTTGTTTCGCCTTGTCCAGTCCATCAGGCTTCGAATATCTCTAGAATATCTCATCTGCAGTGTTTCATTTCCTTTTCGAGCAGTTTTAATTGTCCAATTGCTGCTAAAGTTCTCACGTTCAAGGTTCCTACGGTGGTCTCTCTCGTTGCGATTTTCATCTTGGTATCTCTTCCGATAATGTAATGCAATTAAACAGAATATTTGTATAGCGCCTTTTCGGAAAAATCAACACAGAAGCGCTCCCGCTGCGAATACCGTATACTGCTAAGTGGATGGGTTTTAAGTCGTTCAAAAAGAAGGCCATGAAACCGGGAGTTGCTAAATTACATGTACTGGGGTCAAGAGCAGTCTAGAGAAAAGGACCAACTGACTCTAAACCTTACGTCAGGAATAAGGAAGCTCGTGTGTGGGCACACTGAGGAGGTCTTCAGTTGTGGGTCGAAGACATAGCCGACCACAGAGAGGCAAGAGGATGGATTAGCTCTGATAGATATGATGGGACAGCACCAAGAAGAGAGAAAGTGCAACAGATCTCATGAGATGAAACTGATCTCGGCAGGATAAGACAACAGATGCAGAACAGACATCATAGTTATGATCACCAATGCGACCATTTCTTGTGATGCCAGCAATCACTCTGGTTGCTGAGTGGAGAACCAGTTGGAATGTATGAAGATGTGCTAGACCTGTTAGAGCGTCCACATAAACTGACCGCTACTGCCCGTGTATACTGTATGTCGGGTAGCAAACCTAATTAAAGAACCTTTTTCATAAAAACGCATTAGTGACGTCATTCATTATGAAAATTCTCATGCGCGTAGATAATTTATATAAATTAAGCCGCAATGTTATTGCTGAATAAATTTCGTTGTCGTGTTAAGAAAATTATTATTGACTTTTTCCAAGAAATGGTCTCAATCAGGACAGCAATTCTAATGTTATAAGCAAAATAAGCAGAATGGTAAGATTTTATGGCACATCACGTACTTTTGGATGATCGACGGCCGTTTCTTTTCCTTTGTCGTGCGCTGAAAAGCAAGTCTGCAAATATTTTGCTACAGTGTCATCCTTTTAACTTTCTTTAAAATGTTCATTCTTGCCTATTCATTGAAAGGACTTCGTCAGTCCTAAAAATCTCAATAACCTATCTAAGCGAACGCCTCTTCTACTCGGAAGACTCTTGTAGACGTGCTGTGATATCTCATAAATAATACGATTCGTGCAACTTTTTGTTTCGTCGAGCAAAAAAATTGCATGGAGGTATTTTACTATTTTCAGGAGAGAAACTTGCCTCTATTGTCCTCTAAAAAATATCGAGGGTTGGAAGGAAAGGTGTTGGCGAATTTTTTCTCATCAGTTCAAAGGAACGCTCAAATCAAATTTCGATAACTCCCATGTTTCGCGATAGTCCGCTTAATGCACCTGCATAGCGTAGCTCTAGGTAATCCTTTCGACTTCCTGTCAAATGTCATGATTTATTGAATTAGTATTGAAAAGAGAAGATTGCTATTCCGTTGGAGGATTCAACAACAGTGAGGCACGCAGACACCGATGACTCCTCCCACGTCAGAAAGAAAAAGTCGTGATAACAGTCTGGATACGTTTAGTTAAGCTGAGAACGACACGTCTGACAGACAAGAATTTGCTAAGATTCTAAACTCTTTGGCTTTAAAAAATCTAGAACAATCGTAACTATGGCAATTTGGCGAGTTTCTGTTTCAGCTGTTTCTGTCGTCATGGTGATTTGCATCACTCGTGTAAACTGCATCAGCTACCTGTCTCCCGGTAAGTTTGCCTCTAAAACTTTGAGGATTTGGTTTATTCCTCGGGTCGATCCAAATCTTGTATAGCAAATCTTCTCACCTTCATACGTCAACTATTCGATTGCTTTGATGTCAGATCCAGACGCTTAGCGCTTAGAAACATTTACAGTGGCTAGTTCCACGTCGGTTCTTGCCTCTATTTAAAGTTCAGCAAATGAAACTGACGAATTAGCGGCGAAAGCCACGTAACAACATCACATGTGACGTTTGGCGCTGACCATGCAATCGCGTATTCCCATTGTTAATACTACGTTGACACGTTACGTCGATAGTCCATTAATAGATTGTCAGCGCTCCCTTAGATCAGGGGTGCTCAACCCGTGGCCCGCGGCCACTAGTGGCCCGCCGGCGATTTTTTGTGGCCCGCGGACGTTTCCAGGATTTCAATGGAAAGTGGCCCCGAAAGGCTTTAAAGTGGCCCCAAAGGTTTTCTTGCTTTCATATTAGCGCTACACTTTACCGGTAAACCTTGTTATTATTATTATTTATTATTATTTTGCCCTTGCTGTTAAGAAATTCACAAATTTCTGCTATCAGTTCAACAAAGCAGTCTAAAATAATATTCGTCCTCTGCTCTCTCACATCTGTGTAAAATGGTATGTCATGGTAAGAGGCTCCAGTCTCTTCTATTACTAACCTGATTTGATGGCGACTTAGACCATTGGAACGAATGACTTCTTCAGTAGCGCTAATATGAAAGCAAGAAAGCCGTCGGGGCCACTTTAAAGCCTTCGCGACTATTTGGAAGCACTTACTTGTGTGAACAAACATTTTCTGTAATCAAATTGAAGAAAAATGTTTTAAGGTTCAGGTTGAGTGCTCGGTTTTGAAAGTTGCAACAAGTGAACTGCCACAAAATATGAATAAGATTGTTAAAGACGTTCAGTCTCAACAACTACATTGGCTATAAAAAAGGCGATTGGCCTTTGGTTTTTAAATGTTATGAATTAATAATTAATTGAACATGGTCATAGTATTTGTGATTAACAATGCCTTAACCTTTAATTCTACATTTAAATTACAGTACTAATCATTTCAATTTCATTTATTGCTACTGGATTGATTGTATTCATCAGAAATTCTATTAATTCCATTAGTCCTGTCGAATTAAATTTGACCCATAACCATATTACATATTGTTTAAATAACGGTTAACTTTTAACGGTTAACGGTTAAATTAGCGGTTACTGTCAAGCGTCAACGTGGCACTTCTGCATTAGAACAAGTGCGTGTGGCCCGCGGAGTCTTGGAACCGAAAAATGTGGCCCTTCGTTCTTAAAAGGTTGTGCACCCCTGCCTTAGATGAACCATCTACTCTGGCATTCACTTGCTCACAGGTGTAGAGTGGACATTAATATAGAAGGCACTAAGTGGTGCAATAATATTCAAAGCGCTATAAAAATTGAGCCGAACTTAATTGTTTTTATCAACAGTGATATCAGTCAGTCTAATCTAATTTTCATCATGGTGCAAGTATTAGTAATTGCAATATGGCAGAATGATCACATTATCAATTGAGTCTGCGAATAGTTTGAATGAACGGAAAAACCCCTTCGCCTGCTTACCAGAGGTTCATTTTATGGTTCATAGTGCCGAAATATACATGGAAATGAAATTATTAGAAAGTAAATTGGATTGATCTATTTCAAAATCAGAATCACTAACGCTTGCATCATCCGAGGAAGAAGAGATAGAACACGCTGAAAATCCAAGAATTGAAGTTAGACACGGGGACAGATTAATCAACGACACGCTTACAAAGGTACGATTCATGATGTTTTAATTTCACCAATAAACAAAATCATCGCACTTAGGCATCACAACTAAAAAAAGCAAAATTAAGAATGCAAATATAATAATATTTACTGTATATTAATACTCTGGTCATATCATCCATTTGTCTACTTGCAAATATATTCTTATGGACTCCTTTTCTAAGCCTGAATTTACAATTCCAGTTTAAAAGTTAAATTCCATATTGCTCTGGAGATGAATGTCCACTTTAACAAGTAAAAGAATGAGCTACTGTATATAAAGTTGTAATTATTGCCTCATTAGGACGTGAAGAGCTAGCTAACAAGTGATGATGTTAGTAGTGTATGTATGGTAGAAACATAGTCCTACTTAGCCTGTGACGCATGTTATGTAGCAACAGCATCATAATCATAATCATCATAATCATCATAATCATCATCATCATCATCATCATCATCATAAGTAGTAGTATTATTGAGACAAATTTATTTTGCCGTGAGCTTGACTAGAGCTAAAGTCACGGGCACTTTAGCATTAGTAACTTGTATGAGATGTAACAAGTGAGTCAAGTGGATAATGTGCAGTTAAAGGAAAGTTTCTCGTCGATAAGAACACCGTGAAGAAGAGTAGCTGTAGATGGCGCCACCGAGTGTAAAAGGTGCGCCATATTTGAGGTTTACTTCTCAGCCATTGCATATTGCCGAATGGTCTGTCCGACAGAATACGGATACATACTACATGTAGGCTATATCGTTGGCGACCGCTGCACTGTATACAGGATAGTGGTATGTGAGGCAATGACAGCATCAAATAAGCCTTCCTTGGCCTGTATCGAATCTTCAACGTATTGCTGCTGCGTGTTGAACCCTTTCTTCTTCTAGCGAATGCCTTTCTTTCTCAGCCATTCAACGGCATCAGGTTGAGCCTGATGCAGGGTCTCGAGTCCTCCTTCGAATCTGGTGAGGTGGCAGTCATTGACTATGTGGTTCATAGTCTGTCTGATGCCGCAAGGGCAATTCGGGTCATCTCTGGCTCCCCAACGGTGAAGCATAGCGGCGCATCGGCCATGGCCTGTTCGATAGCGATTGAGGTGGACCCAATCATAGCGCACTAGGTCAAAGCCGGGTTGGCGCTTGCAGGGGTCTGTGATGAGGTGTTTGTTCTTGACTCAGCAGACTGCCAACTCTGCTTCCATGAGTCCGGAACAGAGAAGTGCAGTATAGGCGCAGGAAACCAGATTGGATGACGAGACGTCAGACGTTGAGCAGGATGGTCAAAGATGTCCGCATGTATTGGTAGATCTGGTCGGGCATTAATGTGGGCAGTGAGCTTGGATGTTGCGGCTTCACGACGAATAGCTGGCGGGACGATGTTACTAAGGACTGGCAACCAGTGAGCCGGGGTAGAATGGATGGTTCCAGAGATTGTCCTCATGGAGGAATTCAGTTTGGAGTCGACCAAATGGACGTGGGGGCTTCGGCACCATACTGGAGCACAGTATTCTGCAGCAGAGTAGCATAGTGCCAGTGCTGACGTTCTTAATGTAGCGCTTGCTCCCCCACGTAGAGCCGGCCAGTCTTGCAATGATGTTGTTCCTCGAGCCCACCTTTGCCGCAGTTTTTTGAGATGCTCATGGAATGACAAAGTGCGGTCAAGAGTGACGCCAAGATAGACTGGCTGGGCTTCATGTCGGATTCTTTTACCATCAAGTTGTATATTGAGCTCACGTAATGATGAAGCGTGATGTAGATGGAAGACAGATGATACTGTTTTTGCAGCGCTAGGGGTTAGTCGCCATTTTCTGCAATAGTCAGAAAGGAGTGTCATGTCTTTAGTTAGTGTTTCCTCAAGCTTGTCAAACTTTTTAGCCTGGGTTGCACAACAGATGTCGTCGGCGTAGATGAATTTTCTTGAGGAAGTTTCCGGAAGGTCATTGATGTAGATATTAAATAGCGTGGGGGCCAGAACAGAGCCTTGAGGAAGGCCGTTTGATAGACGCCTCCACCGGCTTGTTTTGTCGCCCAAATGCACACGGAACCTTCTATTCTGGAGAAGAAATGATATAATGTTAGCCACCCATGGGGAAGGCATCTAGATATCTTCACCAAGAGACCACGATGCCAGACCGTGTCATACGCTGCTGTAAGATCGACGAAGACAGCACCTGTCTTCAAGTTCTTCTGGAATCCATTTTCGATATGCGTTGAAAGGGCCAGGACCTGTTCACAGGTAGATCTTCCTGGCCGGAAACCAGCTTGGTCAGGGGTTAAGAATTCCTCCGTGAGAGGCGCTATTCGCGACAGCAGCAACCTTTCAAGGAGTTTGTAACAAACAGAAAGGAGAGATATCGGTCTATAACTGGCAGCCAGTGCTGGGTCTTTCTTAGGTTTCAAAACAGCTATTATCTTCGCACGACGCCAGATTTTGGGCATGGATTCAGACTCTATGACATAGGATAGAAATGCAGTGAGCCACTTCTTGGCCACAGGGCCCAGGTTGATAATAAGTTCTGGGGTAATGTTATCATAGCCAGCTGCCAGTTGAACCCTTAAAAGAGCTGATTATTTGAGTGAACGACCTCTATGGGTCGTTCAAGGAGGATGTTTCGATCGCCAGATACAAATGTCCTACAGATGAATGCTGTTAGCGACTCAAGGATAAAGGAGATTGCTGAATTCATCGAAGAATGAATCACAAACGTACTATGAACCTGGTCGGTAGACTGCGACGACAATGAATGATGCACAGCCGACTGCGACTTGAGAGGAAAAAATACTCAAACGCTGTTTATTTAGTCTATTGTATTCATTTGTGAAGGGAAAATTCCTTCTTAAACGTCAGGAAGCTGTCTTGAGCACAAGAATTATTATATCGGATGATAAAAAGTGCACGCAACATTTTTATGCCAATAAACTCTCCAGAATGTCCGTCAAAGAGACAGACTGTTAGTGTGTAGCGTTCGATTTTGACATCCTTCCTCTCTCCGTCGCATGAAATAAATTTATATTTTTTTCACATTCCCGATTAAATTTTTTAACGATTCAATGTGACATCTCGCACTACAGTGTATCGTGATATATCTTGAAGAAGGAACTCGAAAATTTTCAATTTCAACTCTGGAGTTTTTAAGCATTCGGACTATTAGGCTTAGGCCCTACGTATAATTTATGTTGGGCCTATATTCCTTCAATTTAAATTCCTTCAAAGTAGGGGTGCTTCAAAACTATCACTCAAACCAAATAGGTTAAATTAACGCCGTGAACAATTGAATATTGCAGAATGGACGATATGGAGACATTGCCGTTGTTGTTCACGCCTTCGAAGAAACATTCGTATTGGATTTGACATTGAATCGGTAAACAGAACGAAGCGTACAACGGTTACTCGCCCGTGTATCTCTGGTTAAACTCTGTACACATTTACACTGGAATTAAGTGAATTTGCTACCCACTGAAGAGTATTACCAATTGTCTAAAGTTCTGATTGTTAAGTAAGGAAATTGGTTTGGGAAATTCGTCCACTGCCTTGTCACCTACACGGCGATTCGCTTGCATTTATAGGCGAATCGTCGTCTAGGCTAAATGTCCACAATGTCTAGTGCTGATGAAACGGCCATTCGCCTACATGATCCTACACAAAACATATATTTTTGCAACTACGAAATATCATAATGCCGACAGCGTAAGAAAGACAAAAGAACTAGAACATTCAGCGCATGGAGCAATAGGCCCATGCATGGATACAAAAGCGCTAAAAGTGTTGGTTTGATGTGATTAGGTCTATATGGTTGGCAACAAAGCATAAAAATGTAACTGCTAAAGTGAAGTCAAGTTTGAGATTTTTGAGAGATTTTTAGTCAGCTATTGTGCACGTAGTCCTACTACAGAGAAATTAAAATAAATTATTGCATTGACCTTAGCCGTACTGAGCCTTGATACTCTGTAAACGAATTCCAATTGCAAAATACAGGGATTTGAAATTGTAAGACAATCGGCAGAACAGTTGCGGGCCCCTAAATTGGTGATGACCTTTTTTGCTTGACAGTCTTTTCAGGAGGCAGTTAAAACTTAAACTTAAAACCTGTCTTATACTTTGTTGACGGGCGCCGCGCCTTAACCTAACCTTAACTGCTGACCTGCCCGACCCCCGACAGATCGCCCTTTTGCCCCCCTCTCGGCTGGCCTGGAGATAGGTAAACGAAGATGGGAACATCAACTAACATCATTTTAGGCCTTGATGCCCAGGCTAAACTGTAGAAGAATGTATTGTTGAAAGTCGTAAGGAACTTTAAATTTTCGGCAGCGTCTTGAAAACTATAGATGTTGTACATGTTTTATTCTCCAAACACGTTTTTTACGTTTTTTATTTCTCTATGTTTTTACTTTATTTTATTGTGTTTCAACGGTTTTTGCAAAATGGTATTTCCATTATTTCTAGATCATCGGTCAAACAAATGGTCCTTGGTGATTCAAAATTTTCAAATAATATCAAGGCGCTACACAATTTATAATACGTGAAGTTTAGCGCCAAAAACGGCAACATTGAAAAGTCGAAATAAGAACCACGCTGAGTTGAATTCTCTTGTTTTTGTTGTAAATTGCACGAAATTTATACGAAGAGGTGCGACATATTTCAAAATATTATTAGCAGTTGCTTGGAATTCCTTAGAATATGAGTTGAAACTCGCTTTGAAGGTGATACGTTTACGCTAAAACTATAATGATCGCTCCATGTCTTGAATGTCTATGATTTTTAGTGGAGCTTATTAATTTGGCGCCAGTAAATGTTAATATTTTCCATAAGACTATTAACAATTTGTCACAAATAATCGAAACGGCTTGTTTTATTAATTGTTCAACAGAATTCTAATTATATTAGAATTCTGAAAGTTAGCTTACATTTTGCGTAGAAACGCGAAAAACGTGTTAATTTTGTGTCGCCTAAAAAGTAAATGAACGTTTTTCTCAACGTTTTTTGCCTATTTTATATTTTCCGAAACAAACGCATTTTTAGTTTTTTTATACGTTTGCAACACCTATGTTGAAAACCTTAGTATAATAAATATAACGTGCCTTTCTGACTGACCCCGAATTCTCTCAAGTATTGGTTAATATTCAGTAACAGATTGTATCACGAAATTTCGCACTGCACAACCACCTCACGCCTGTACCCGCAACTCCCGCAAGGTCATGTAGACGATTAGCCGATTTATCAGTAGGTCTAATAGACATGGCTGGACATTTCGCCTACACGGCGTCTACGCCTACACGATTCGTCTACATAGGTGAATCGTCCTGCTCACCATTGAATCGTCCTGCTCACCATTGAATCGTCCTGCTCACCATTGAATCGTCCTGCTCACCATTGAATAGTAGGCCTATCACCAATGTCCTAATGCTCTGGTTAGTTAAGTGAGTAAATTGGATTGGTACCATTTATTTTAACGGTCATGTAAATGCTGTGACTAACGCATTTTAAACGCGTACGGCGATGTTGAAGTGAATACATTAAATATTAGGCCTATACATGTATCTTAAAAACATGCGAATTCAGAAATATCCATGTTCACGTGACCATTTCCTGCAAACGGACTACGATCAAATTTGCCAACGTGAAGCGGTTACAGTGACGACACTTATTACTATTACCTATGCAAAAAAATCCGAACAGAATTGTACTAAATTAACAACCACATCGTCATTGTAATCCTGTCATTGCGAAACTATAAATTATTATTATAAGCTAGAATTGAGTGTTTTAGACTAAGCTTTTAACTACTATTTGCCTTTTTTCAAATGATATGGTTAACTAAAAAAAGAAGTTTGTTTGTTGTTCTTTGTGTTAATAGAAGGTTTTTAGCACCTACTTATATCGAAAAGATCATTGGAAACTCAGAGACTCGCTATAATGCTATCAATCACGTAAGTCCTCCTTTGCCTATCGGGTTTAAAAAATAAAATATAAAGCTAAGTTTATTCCCAAAATATCGTCACAATCAAATTGTATATAAGTGCCGTTTTTCAATGAAATAGGCCCTATACTGGTGGCGGTTCCAGGAATTCTTGGTGAAGGGATGAAAATAATTTATAGGAAGTAAGTTGTTGGAGGGGGATGCAAAGTAAAGAAGAAAAAAGAAAACAGTGATAAAGGTCATTGTTAGTGTGTTTGCTCACCAAATGTTGGCAAACTTTGCCATAAAAGGCTGACAAGCAAAAAGCTTAATTTCTATTTTTGTCATCTAGTGTTATTTTATTTTCTGTATTTTTGAGGATAATGCTCAGTTACTGTTTTCTCATTTTGAGAATTACTTCCTAGATTGTAGGGGCCGTCCATAAATGACCTCGCGCACTTAGGGGGAGGGGTTCAAACATTTGTGTCGATGTGTGAAATGTTACGTAACAATACTAAATATTTTTATTAATACAACAATGCTATGTTACCGCAAAATTGAACGTATTTTACACTTATAATTATTATACTTCATTAAAAAATGAATTTGAAAAAGTTTCTGAATATTGTTTCAACTATAATAATTATAATGAATATTTTCAAACGAAACATTAATTTTGACATTGGAAAGACGATAGGCTGACGGGGGGGTCTGACATTTTGTGACGACACTGTGACGAGGGGAGAGGTCAAAAACTGCCAAAATCGCGTGACGTCATTTAAAAACGGCCCTTGGGTAAATAGACCTCAGAGGCACTAGGAAAATGGTGTGGATTATTACCAGTTTTTCAATCTATGCGGCAAGGAAATTTTTTTAATGATTAAAAACTTGGAAGGAATAAAAAACGGAGAAACAATATCAACAACTTAAGATTTGCCGATGACGCAACACTATAAGTAGTTTTAGAAAAGAGCTGTCCTTGATCAGAGGTTCCCAAACTGTTTTGATCGCGGACCCCTATTTTGTTCCCAGCTTAGCTCGCGGACCACATTATTTAACAAGTGATCAAGTGACAAGAAAAAAGATTATCATCAATATCATCCTTCCTAAATGTAGTGACAAGCAAAAAAGGTCATCTGGGTTAGGGTTAGGCCTAACCCTAACCCTAAATATTTCGGGAGGTTCTCGTGGCCCCCCGCCATATTCTCCGCGGACCCCCTCCGGTCCGCGGACCACAGTTTGGGAACCGCTGTCCTAGATGCTTATCTCGGAGTCTCAGCATGCGTCAAGCTAACAAAAATTGAATCAACAATTTTATTTTGAGCTTGTTCCTTTATGCCAGATCAAAAAAAGTAAAAATACTCCTAGATGAACTCTCTTATGAACTCTATTTTTGTTTAGAAGGAGAGTAACTGTTACTACATCGGAACTGTACAAGACAACCACAATTCGGCTGCAGCTGTTTCTACGTGTAAAGGAATTACGTAAGAATAAGCAGTTTTAATATCGAATGTAAACGTTTATAGTCATACTATTAAATTCGTAGAACCTAAAATCCAATGCTTAAATTGCGGAAAGATAGGTTGAATTCACCCTTCCACTGGCAGTAAACGATTCCCCATTTGGGGTTTAAGAAAATTTGGATTTTAATCTCTCGGCTCCCCAATGGAGGTGAAAGGCTTATCTACTCTGTGTAGATTTGGTTTATTTCATTCAATTTTATTCCTTTATTCAGTTTCTTTAGAACCTTGATGACAATACACAACATACTGTATATTACATGGTTCTTTTATTATTATTATTATTATTATTATTATTATTATTATTATTATTATTATTATTATTATTATTAAGCTGGGCAATTTATATAGCGCAGTAAGCATGGCAAAATTGCAAAAGACAAGAGCGCTTTACAATACTACATATAGGCTTACCCGATAGTAAATAAGTGAGTCTTAAGATTACTAAGAAAAAGTCTGGGGAGTCAGAGTTCGCAACATAGTCTATTTCAACAATACAAAAACGACAAATTTCTTGAGTATTTTCTCGCATCTTTATAGGATCAGATCTGATCAAATGGCTTCTGAATATAAGATAATAACTGCTGTCATTCTACCAACATCGCCTTAAGCAAACTGTTCAGTCGATTTTTTACATTGATAGCGATTGCATTCACTGACGGAGTTACGCTAAATTTTCATAAATATGAATGATAGCTAGTTGACCTTCTATTATTGTATTCATATATATTTTTACACCCCCTAGCAGCCTCCAACACTCCCCTCCAATCTGAGAGCAACACCTGCAATTATGATGCAGCTAAGATGCTATCGCTCACCATAAGGGGAGGGAGGGGACCTCCAGAATATACCTACATCCCCAAATTGATAATCATAGAAATAACCCTGATTGTATTGTTTCTCGACATTGTTGTAGAGGACACTTCTCAAGTGGGGGCTCATCATATCAAATAGAGACAGGAGAAATTAACTTCAATGGACCTCATAAAGTCCATAGAATTCGACGCAAATCCAATATGACCGATGGCAATGGTACGATATCATATCGTTATAGGACTGTAAATCAATTTGTGGCCTTGCCACTCTTTTCTTAATCCCAATAATAAGAACCGATCATTTGTTACTGTTGCACTAAAGGCGACATTGTTAGTAACAGTATATGTCAGTTAAAGAACTAGCTTCGACAACCCTTCAAAATTTCAACCGAAATGTTTTAATTGCGAAAACCTCGAATTAATATTTAAATTAATATTACATGAAGAACTATGAAGCCGGTCATGTTCCGACCCGAGTGACGAAATCGATGCAGCTTTTCGGAGTGATCGACAAGCATTTCGGCACGCTTGCGTTCTGCCGTCGGTGGCTCGATCGTCTGGATCAGACCAAGTTTCTGATGGTGCTGAAGAATCTGTGCGACATGGGAATCGTCGATCCGTATCCTCCACTCTGCGTCATCAAGGGTGGCTGCTACACCGCTCAGTACGAGCATACTCTCCACTTACGACCGACCTGCAAAGAGGCTGGGAAGACAGCAAAGCACTCAAAAAAACCACCTGCAGCTTCAAAGAAGAAGCCTCAGTCACTGGTTGAAAAACAGTAGCTGAAGCCAAAGCTGCATTTGTTGACATTGATCTGTCGGAGGAAGGAGTCTGAGGAAGCGGACAGCTGCTCCACCCAGCAATGCTCCAAAGACATCAACGAAAGCTGTCACGAAGAGACAGGCAGCAGGGCCTAAGAAAGCAAAGGGCTCTCAGGACACGAAGGACAGCAAGACTTCTGCTATCAAGTCCGAATAGCAGATCTTTCATGAAAACAATAACAACAACAATAATAATAATAATAATAATAATAATAATAATAATAATAATAATAATAATAATAATAATAATAATATATTTAAAATAACACGATAGACTTTATGAAGATCGAATGATAGTCGAAAAAGTACTGAAGATAATCCGCGTAAATGTTGAAGTACAGGCTGTACAAAGACCACGCTGTCCAGACGAATTAATAGAAAACTACAGCAATTTACAGCAATACCAGCAATTGCCGTTTGGAAATAGCATTAAATATGAAATTATTAAGTGAAATTAGAAAGTGAAGTGGAAGATCTAAAAAACAAAGGTATTTTGTTTCGCCACGCAAACGATTTCTCGGTTTTCTTAAAAATCGTTAACTCCATAAAATCGATAGAATAGGAGCGATCGGAATGGTTCTGTGGTCATGTTATTGTTATAAATCAGGTTAATGTCGCATTTATAATCATCTTTATTCGTGACAAGCACAGCATAACAAAAGTAGTACACAACCAGTAGTACACAACCAAGGGAAACACAAATCAGCTGAACAAAACTAAATAATAAAAAATAAATAAAAAATAAAAATAAAAATAAAAATAAATATTGCTGATAAATATCAAAGTCTGTTTATTTCTCTGTTATGCAGATAAGCTCTTTCTTTTGCTTCGTGGGCCATCGCTGATGCGCTATAGGCTTGATGCGCCTTTAGATGCTGAACATAAAAGCTTATATTGTTGAGTGATTGAATGATTGATTGAAATTGACCGAAGAGCTTATTGTGTGACTTTTACACAATATTTAAAAATTGCATTTTCAAAGTCACTCTGAATTTTAGCGTAAAGCCTCTCTTGAGGTAGAGTTTGAAGGGGGAAACAGGGGCAACGAAAGGAGGGAGGGAAAATGAGGGGACGAGGAAATTCGAAAATGAGGAAAGTAGAAAAACGGAGTTTCAAGAAGAAAGACGTAGCGCATATTTCCGTCTGTCTGTTTCATAGACAGATATCTAAACGCACAAAGATACATTACTTGACGACCGTGTGATGCCTCCAAGTATTCGCGAGAACTTCAAAAATTCTCAATTGACCGATTGTGGAATAAAATGTAATGTTTATTGACTTTAGCATCAGGTTAATTTTGTTGCCAGTCTGCAATTACAGGTGTATGTGCTTGGAAACGTAAGTTAATATCTGTTTAATTATCCTAAATTAAACGCAGTAACCTCAAGAACTGTTTCAAGGCTATAGGCCTACACTGTAGGCTTACTTGACAGCTTATTCTCGATTTTGCAGGAACTGAAAGTGATGAATTGTTTGAAAGGCTACAGTTCACTGCAGAACGAAAACGAGTAAGTTACCACTGACTAAGCTTATATAGCACAGAATTATTAACAGCAAAATATTAACAGTAAATTCAGTAATGCATGTGTGCAACCGCACGCTGTTATTTCACGAGCATCTCATAAAGCCAGCGGCAAAATTAGGCTCAAGAACAACTTCCTCATTTCAAGACTGACCTGCTCCACATGAGGCGCGACCGCTTCCACATAATGAACACCAGCACTGGCGTTATGCTATTCCACTGCAGAATACTGTGCTCCGGTATGGCGCCGAAGCCCCCACGTCCACTCGGTAGATTTCCATATTGTATTCCTCCATGAGGACAATCTCTGGAACCATCCGTTCCATCTCGGCTCTCTGGCTGCCAGTCCTTAGCAACATCGCCCCGCCAGCTATCCGTCGTCAAGCTGCAACCTCTAAGCTCACTGCCTGCATCAATGCTACACCGGACCTACTAACACAGTATACGCGGACATCTTTGACCTTCTTCTTCATGTGCCATGTATTGCTACGTCGGCGACCATGGATTTCCACTCTTCTCTGTTTCTGGCTTTCCTTATCAGTTCGATGTTGTCTGTAGTTCTTGTCGCTTCTCTTAGGCTGTCCGTAAACTTTATTCTTTGTCTTCCTCTTGCTCTTTTCCCTCTATTTTTCCTGTTATGGCTAGATTTTCCAATCCGTCTTTTCTTATTAGATGTCCAAAGAATTCAAGCTGCTGCTTTCTTATGGTTTTAGCAATTTTCTTTTTGTACCAAAAGTTTTTAGTACTTCCTCATTGGTTATTCTTTCTGTCCATGAAATTTTTTGCATCCTTCTGAGAAACCACATCTCTGCAGCTTCCAGTTTCCTTTCTGATGTTTTTGTCAACGTCCATGTTTCCGAGCCGTACATCAGAACCGCCCAAACGTAGCTGTGAAGAATTCTGAGCCGTGTTGTTGTTGAAATATGTTTATTTGTGAGAATCTTTTGAGTTGTATGAAGGCTGACTTCGCCATACCTATTCTCGTTTCAATGTCCTTTTCACTTCTTCCATCGCTTGTGAATATGCTTCCTAGATATTTGAACTGTGTTACCTGTTTTATTTCCATTCCCTGTATTGTAGCCTGCATTTAGGAATTTCTTTCTTTTTGTAATTACCATACAGTACGTCTTCTTTTGTTTATTCTTAGTCCTTTCTTTTCACTCTCTTCTGCCACCTTGTCTAATAACCTTTGTAGTTTTCTTTCAGTATCTGCCATTAGTGTTGTGTCATCTGCGTATCGTAGGTTGTTTAAATTTTTTTCCTCCTATCTTTATTCCTTCCAATTCTTCTGTTTCCTTCATAATCTCTTCCCCATATTCATTGTAGAAATCTGGTGATAAACCACAACCCTGCCTTGTCCTTTTAAAATGTGTATCCACTTACCTATTTTTCCTTCAATTCTTATCGCTGCTTCTTGATTCCAGTACAGGTTTTGAAATATCCTCATGTCCTTTCCATCTAGTGCTATGTTTTCTAGGCATTTGAACAGTTCTTCGTGTTTTACACTATCAAATGCCTTCTCGTAGTCTATAAAGCATAGGTACAGATCTCTTTTGCATCTCTATACATCTTTCGCCAATCATCCTTAGAATAAATATTGCATTTCTACACCCGTTACCTTCTTTAAAACCGTATTGTTCTTCTGATGATACTCTCCCTCATTTTAATTTTTGCCCTGTTCAAAAGTACTTTTAATATAAGCTTCATTACATGACTTATGAGGCTTATTGTTCTGTGTTCTTCACATTCTATTGTTCCTGGCTTTTTTTGGTATTGCAATGAATATTGACATACATAATTCTTTTGGTATTCTTCCTGTTTCATATATTTCATTTGCTATTATTGTTACCCTCTGTATTCCTGCTTCCCCTGCTGCTATTAGCATCTCTGTTGTTAGTTCGTCTGGTCCTGGGGCTTTGTTTTCTTCATTTTTCTTAATACCGCTGTTACTTCTTCTTTTGTTATTGGAGGTCCATCATTATTCCTCATTATAGGTTTAGCCCCTCTATTATCCTTATATAGTTCCTCTATATACTCTTCCCATCTTTTCAGTACTTCTTTATCTTCCGCCACTACATTCCCCTCCTTTGTTTTAACTGTGCTGCCTGTACCTGATCTCTTTTTTCCTGATAAGTCTTTTATCCTGTCATACATATTCTGTGTATTCCTTTGTGTTTCTATTTCTTTGCATTGTTCGTTAAGCCATTCTTCTTTTGCCTTCCTGCATTCCTCTATTATTTCCTTATTGAGTTGTCTGTACTTTGCTTCATCTTTGACCACCCCGCCTAAAATCTTACGTCTCGTCATCCTATCGGGTTTCCCACGCCCTCACTGAACTTCTCTGTACCAGACGCTTGGAAACAGAGTTGGCATTCCGCTGAGGTAATGAACAAACACCTCACCACAGATCCCTGCAAGCGCCAACCCGGCTTCGACCCAGCACGCTATGATTGGGTCCACCTCAATCGCCATCGAACAGGCCATGGCCGGTGCGCCGCTATGCTCGACCGCTGGGGGAGTGGGGAGCCAGAGACAACTCGACAACAGATAGACTATGAACCACATAAATGACTGCCACCTCATCAGATTCAAAGGAGGACTCGAAACTCTGCATCAGGCTCAACCTGACACTGTTGAATGGCTGCGAAAGAAAGACATACGCTGGAGGAAATTGACAGTAAGCCTAAGGGGCCGTCCATAAATGATGTCACGCTATTTTTGCGGTTGTTTGACCCCTCTCTCTATCGTCACACGTCGTCACAAAAGGTCAATCCTAAAAATGACGCCACAGCGCGTTAACCCCTCGTCACCTTTCTAATGTCAAAATTAAGGCTTCAAATCACTTATTTCTTGAATGAAACATGTATTACAATGCATTGGTTTGAAAATATATTTTAGTATTAAAATTATTACTTGCAATTTAACGATACTTTATCAAGAAAAGGGCACAATATTGTGCCCAAACCAAAGACGTTGGAACAATCTGTGAGGCGAAATTTTTTATATAGGACTATTAGTCGCCTAATAATATTGCAGACTACTAAGTAACAATACTTACTCGCCACTTTTATAACATTGCGGTATTAAAGCAATATTTAGTATTATGTGACGTCACATTTCTGGAAGCCCCTCTTACATCGTCACAAATGTTTGGACCGCACTAAGTGCGTGTCGTCATTTATGGACAGCCCCTAAATAACCAACATAAGATCTTTTCGAAATAGTTCTGAGCGATGAGAGAAAGAAACCAGAAATCCTGTCCAGATTCTGTGAAACAGTCAATGACTAAATAAGACAGAAAAACCTGATTCTTTTGAGCATTTCGTCCCCCTCCTCTTGACTCTCCTCCGACTACCAGATTATGCCTTCGACTGTCCTGACTGTCTTTGTTCTCCCTGCTATTATACCTGACGCCTCCATGCGTCTACATGCGCCCTAAAAGTAACTCTTTACCCCAGTGGCGGCTCCACCGGGGGGGCCAGGGGGGGCCCGTGCCCCTGGCTGAGAGCCTGGCCCCCAGTGGCCCCCCCAGTTGGGACCCTATACTTAATGCTACATACATTAAACAACAAATGGTTGGCCCCCCATGATTAGAAGTTGCCCCCCCAACGGCCCCCCCACTTGCCAAATCCTAGAGCCGCCACTGCTTTACCCACGGCTCGTACTAAATCTAATATAGACATAGTGGCCGATCCACCAGAGTCGCCACAAATTTATTTCCTTGTCTTGTTTGATTTAAACCATTCTCCAAATTCTCCGCAGATTCGCACTGCAGACAGGTCAACAGTATCAGTGCATCTCATTTGTTAACAATATCCCAAAATATCCGTCTTAGCATGAATTTGAAAGACAAATACTGCTTGCCAATGATTTGATGGATATATTTACATGTTTTGCAGCGTAAGCGTTCTTTCAATTGGCCACAAGACGAAGATGGAAAGACCAGAGTACTTGAGCTGTTCATAGTTAATGATCATAAAACGGTAGGAAATCAAATGTCGTCAGCAAATAGGAACAAGTTAGTAACTCAAGCACTGGGTTTGCTACTGTGTCTACAGCAGAAGCATTAAATTCAAGCCTAGATATTCTTCGAATTTGTAGGAATATATACTGGACATATAATTTAAAAACAACAGTAGGCTATATATTTAAAATCGCCAAGTCAATAGCGATACTCCTTCCACTTATGTTTATGTCACTAATTCAATAATGTCAATATACCAAAATAATAATAACATTGATGTTAATGTGAAATCAATTCACTGTCAAAAGTGTTCGGAATGTGTATTGTCGAATTCATTCTCTCAAAGTGTCATGTCTTATCAAGCGACTCTAAAGCCAAGAGCACCTATGAGAAGAAATAAAGTAGCGCTGTAAAATTCCCTGAATACATCACATTGTAGCTTTTCCAATGTAGCTAAGTAATCTACAATCTACAATCTACGTGCATCGATCGATCATAAAAGTTCTTTAGCGCCATTGTTATGATGCATAAAGAAGCAGTCAGTGGTCGATTGAAGCCTGAATCATAGCCCAAAAACTGTGTTCGTGGTAGATCATGGTAGAAAGTCCATAGGTAGGTCCATGATTTCATGGTCCGGCTAAGGTGGTATGCAATCAAAATAGATGTGTCTTAATTCGAAAACTGAAAGCTGAGACACTAAGCATTACTGTAGAACGGACAAGATGACTAATTCTGCGTATATCTCGAATAGTAAACAACGGGTAACAGAATCAATGTGCTTCGAGAACGAGAGTTTGATATCAAAGATTACACCAGATTGCGACCAGGCTGAGAAACCGGAAGCAGTGAATTGCCGAAAGAAAGACAAGCTGACGACATATCAATCTTCCTTTGGTGATGTTCCAATTAGTATAAATTCCGTTACCGTGGTTTATGAGTTTATTGTCCGTCATCCAAGCTTGAACCGAAGCCCGTACGAAACCGGGTTGCTGAAGCAACTGGCTGTGCGAAGGTTAACACGATTTGTGTCATCGCCATACAAATGATTCCCAGCATTGCACTCAACAGGAAATGGCCATGCAAGGTGAACAGCGTCGCCTTGAATGCACAATGGTTATGTACGAATTTAGAGTTAAGGTTTTACATTTTTACATGCAAAGACGCTTCCGAAGCAGTTTAACAAAGGCGTGTGCGAAGAAAGAAGTATCCGTTTTGACAAGGAGAGATTTGATTAAAGAGTTAATAGTATTCCAATCATATAAGCGCACTCTCAGCACAGACGTGGGAAAGGCATGAGGGGGTGTCTGATACGATAGAAAAAATGCAGAAGCATGAAGCAAGAATTCAGTCTTACAACTTCTCAACTCATAGGCCAAGCAGCGCCTCTTCACAGTGGTGGTGGGCACGTCGACAGGATATATCCTCTTCCATTCCGGCAGAAGCTCGGGAGCATTCAGTTCTGCGTTTGGCAAGAGATGCACTTTATCAAGGATCTGTTGTCTCGGTGTCGACTTCCGACGCAGACCACTCCGACTTTGGTCCACTGCACTCCCAGTCTCCCGATGCTTCTGCCAAAAGTGAATCGCTGCACTATCACTGCAGCCGACCTTTGCTGCAATCTGCCGACTAAATTGCTCTTCCTGGTGCAGAACAATGACCAGGATCCGGACCTCCGTTGAAAGAAAGCGCGATTTCTTCTCCACGCCAAGATGCTAGTAATCGCCTGTGATTCAAGTGACATCACCGGCACAGAATTTATATATACTCAATGCTAAAAAAGTGATTGCCTATGAAACATTGACTAGACAAGTTGTCGCGCAGTGATTATCTGTGGGATCTGAAGCTTCAATTGGTTGAGAAAGACATAAGTGCACCATGCAGAATCCGACTGTAACGCTTCATTGCATAATAATTAATCAATTGGAAAGTTCATAAGGTTCATCAAACTGATTGCGGAAATGGGCACAGAATTTAAATTGAATTTCCAAAAATCGTATATAATAATATGGAATTATGGAGAGAGCAGAACCAAATGTCACACCAAGGTTGCTAGCTGAAGTGCTTCTAGACACAATACTAGAATATCCTAGTACTACAGATTTCAAAGATTGAAATATGTTCAATTGAGCTGCTGTGCCCAACAGCAAAAGCTCAGTTTTTGATGAATTAACAAAAAGCTTATTTGACTCCATACATAAAAGAGAAGTGGATAAAATAAAATATCAAGGTGCAAATAAGTAGGCCTAGTACAGTGGCAGTGAAGGGTGAAAGTTATGGCGTTGACTATGACAGTCGTCATGTTGAGTTCTTTTGATTTTAATTAAATATAACTGAAAATATTCAGGATGTTCTCTCTCTTTCAAGAACTAGTAAAGGCCACGTTTTTCAACCCTTACATAAGGGATGAGATTGAAGAAGATCGATCAAAAGAGATAAGAATTTGGGTGTCGTCAGCATAAAGATGGTAGACCACATGATGCTCATCCAGAAGTGAGCCCAAGGGGTAGGTATAAAGAGTAAATAGCAGAGGTCCAAGGACTGAGCCCTGAAGAACTCCACATTGATCAATGGGAGTGGAAAGACTCATTTATGATCGCTGGTTGAGTGCGGGGATGTAGGCCTAAATATGAAGTAAACGAATGTAGAGCCGTGCCAGAGATTCCAAACCAATATTCAAGACAATGAAGAAGAATGGCGTGGTCAACAGTATCAAAGGCGACAGAGAGATCAAGAAGTAAGAGAGCAGTTACTTTCCCTGCATCAATAGCCTAAAACAATGCAGTAATGAACTGCCTACAGAGACGTTTCGGTGGAATGATATTTTCGGTAAGCAAACTGGAGAGGGGGGTAGTGTGGACTAGAACACACGTGATCATGCATTTGCTTGTCAACTATTCTTTCAAGAATTTTCGTATAGAAATTAAGATTAGACATAGACCTATATAGCATCATTAGATAGACAAGTCATCAAGGGGCAGGGATGGCTTTTAAGTAGCGGGCGAACAACTGCATGAGCGAATGAAGAAGGGAAACGCCCTTCTTGCACTCAGAAACTTATAAGCCGTGTTATTAAGTGGCCCAAGACATAAAAACAATTCTTTAGAATGCGATTTGGTAGGACATCAAGGACGATGCATTTTTATAAACTTGATGCATTTTTCCTGAATATGACCAAAAAAATTAGTATTTATTAAAGAAATGTCACTCTTAGCAGTAGCCAAATGAGAACGTATCTCCACCCTTACCATGTTGACGAGGTTCACTAAGAGGCGAATAGCCAGGGTGGGAATGCCACGAAGAAAAGATCCAGTATCATCCTTTCTAATCCAAGTATAGTCTAGAGCCAAGATGGTCGAGTTCTTAGTCACAAAATTTTGCAAGGAACAGATTTTCTCTGGGTGGTCGCCTCCCCGCGGCGAGACTGGAACAGATCAGCCAGGGTGGAAGTGGACTCAGCTGGTTTGCTAAGAACCACCACCAGAGACCAGAACATGGCAGCAGCTGTGCCTAACTCCTACTGCGGAAGAGGAACCCCGATTTTCCCCAACGCCGTTGGATGTGTCAGAGCGGGGCATCCCAGAGCACACCTCAGGGCCAGGCCTGCACTACTGCGCTTCTCGCCTCCCCTGACTCTAGGAGACGAAGGATGGATATTAACTTAAACAGCTCCAGAGGTAAAGCCCCTAATCATAGACGACCGAACCCTCCGCCGACTAGCCTCCCTGCTGGACAGCGCATGACGGATGACACCTAATGCCCTCTCCGGGAAGGTGTCGTACAGATTCAGTCGGCGAGGAGGTCTACCTTACCCGATCTGCGGAACGGTCACCTTGCCACATGGAACGTTTTCACATTATCTAGCATTGGCTATCAGACCGCCACATGCGGCGAACTCCAGCGACTCAAAATTTCCATTGCTGGTCTCTGCGAAGCACGAATTCCTGGCTCAGGCAGTTCTGTTCTGTTCTGTTCTTTAGCCATCCTCGATGCGAGGTTGGGCTACACTATGTATCACATCTCTCCATGTCTGTCGTTCTTCTGTTTTCCGAATCATGTTTGAAACGAGAGTCCAGTCCATGTTGTTATGCTATCTAGTCAAGTTGTGATGCACAGGGTTTAATCTAGGCGGTTTCCGGGGGAAATTGGCTTCCCCGGAAATTTCAAATTCCTGGGAATTTTGGTATACTATATCAACTAACAGCAGCCTTGTTTCGGGTGACTAGCTGATTCACCCGGCCTTGCCAGTTTTCCCCCGGCCTTGACAGTTTCCCCCCGGAGTCCAGGAGTCTGGATTACACACTGGTGATGTCAGTGCTGCTTTATGCCGCAGAAACATGGACGCTACTTTCTGTTGACCTTCATAAGTTAGAAGCCTTCCATATGAAATGTCTCCGCTCCATCATGGGAATTCGATGGTATGACTTTATTATGAACCAACAAGTTCTTACCCAAGCTGACACGCCTCCGCTTGCCAAACTATTAATCAAGCGCCGACTGGCTTTGTTCGGTCACATCGCCCGCCTCGACGACACTGAAGATGTCCCGGTGTAGGAGGCAGGACGGACTCTAGGCACTTTTTGTAGGCACGATGGACTCTAGAGTACATAGTACCTATGTATGATGTACTCTAGAGTACAGAATCCCCAAACACGATAGTAGGAGGCAGCATGGACTCTAGAAGAATTATGTACTCTAGAGTCCGAGATACCTGTAGAGAGGGTAGGTACGGTGGACTCTAGATACAACGTACACTAGAGTCCACTGTACCTAGGTACAACGTACTCTAGAGTACACCATACCTAGGTAGAGTACATCATACCTAGGTACAACGTACTCTATGTACATCATATCTAGGTACAACGTACACTAGAGTCCACTGTACCTAGGTACAACGTACTCTAGAGTACATCATATCTAGGTACAACGTACATTAGAGTCCATTGTACCTAGGTACGACGTACTCTAGAGTACGTCGTACCTATGTATAACGTACTCTAGAGTACGTTGCACCTATGTACAGTGGACTCTAGTGTACGTTGTAGCTAGATATGATGCACCTAGAGTACGTTGTACCTAGGTATGACGTACTCTAGAGTACGTTGTACCTAGGTATGATGGACTCTAGAGTAAATTGTACCTAGAGTCCGCCATGCCTGCCACACCGGCTCATCAGGTCCTTAGCACCCATCTCGACGTGTCATCAAGTCATCGTCCCGATCCGACCTGGATACGCTCTCGTGGTCGACCAAGGATCCGGTGGATTGATCAACTCTGCCGGGACAGCAACAACACTCCTCATCCCACGCTGTGGTGCCATGCCATTCTTCGTGGCCATGGTTCCGAGGCAACGCAACGGCCCTCCGCTGGCTACGCGAGAATAGATAGATTTCCCTAGGCTAGAAGCACTATTCAAGTGGCAGAATTTGATATGATATGCAACATGTGAGTGCGATGACCAGGAATAAGTTCTACGTCGCCGGATAAGCAGAAAAACTGCGAATTATAATAATGATTAATTACGCACTTCTATAGCACCATTTCTAATACTCAAGGGTATCAATCGATGGTACTTCAAATCCATCCGCAAAAGACCAGGTCATTCCAGAGATCAGTCAGAGGGAAACAGCAAGGCAGACTATGGAGGAAATGCTTATTGGAAGAGATGTGTTTTAAGCCTAGATCTGAAAATGCTCAGTTTATTGGAAGATCTGACAAACAGAGGGAGAGAGTTCCAGATTTTTGGGCCAGAAATAGAAAAAACCTCTCTTACCAGTTTCAGTGTTTGTTCTAGGTACATTTAACAATGAATCAGCAAATCTTGTTGAATGATAATGTTTCGGATGGTTTAACATAGATTTTGAATATTGAGGTTGGCCAGACTGCAGTATTTTAAAAACAAGGACACCAGTCTTAAATACAATTCTCTGTTCTACCGGCAGCCATTATATTAACAGTCGTCATCTTGCTTTCAATGGAACGGGGAAAACCGGCAAGGAAATGTTATAGGAGGTGAAACAGTTATATCAATTAAATTGTTGAAACATCGAAAAATGTCTGCGACTTGTATTTAGCATTGGCGGAAAGCAGTGAGAGTGAAAGCAGAGTAGGCGCGAATTGCTCAAAATAACCAGAACAATTTCAAGCGAGTGGCTGTCACGTGAGCGATCGGACGTGTCTCGTCCGAAATCCGAATTAACAACAGATATTTGAAAATTTGTGAACAATAATTATTATGACCACGATAAGCACGAAAAAGAAGCAAAATTATATCTTGATTATATTTTAATTAAATGCAAAAGGTATTGTTATTGTTATTGTTATGATGATGTTAACGAAAATCTTCGCTTCGCCTGCTGTCGCGCATTGGTCCTTTTACCGCACCCCTTTGACTGCGTCAATGCTCCGAATATTTAACTAACAGCGCGAAAATTTTGCAGGCATTGAAACTATATATTATATCTAAATGACATTTATAAGCATGGTTACATCTATGAATCTTTTAAAACAACGGTCCATGCAGATATTTGCTTACACAAGCACCGCATAACATGGTCTAAAAGTTGTCTTTTAGGTTTTTATTCGCTTATTTCCATTGCTTCCTTCTGAATTCCCTGTTTTCAAACCACACATTACTCTCAAAACACACACAACCCTCAACAACTGATGTAATCGCATTGACTGAAACCTGGGTATCATCATCAACAACTGTATCTCAATTGATAGAAGCCACCCCGCCTGGCTTCACCCTAATAAGCTTTCCTAGAATAGCCAAATCCACCAACTCTTCTTCCAACCTAGGAGGAGGCACAGCCTTCCTCATACGTGATCACATTCAAATAACTAGTTCATCATCAACACAATTTTCATCATTTGAATGCTCATCAGTTACTCTAAAACTCCCATACACGAAATTAACCATTTTCAATGTTTACCGTCCTCCATTATCGTCAAAATATTCAACTGCTTTTGGAAAATTCCTCGATGAATTCACTATCTTTCTAGGCTCAGCAGCAACAACCCCGCATGAATTCGTAATAACTGGAGATTTCAACATACATGTTGACAAGAACAATGACCCAAATTCTACTCAATTCAAACAGCTCCTAACACAAGCAAATCTCACACAGCACATTTCCTTTCCAACTCACACTTTTGGCCACACCTTAGACCTATTAATCACCCTATCTTCTTCATCACTATCCCCTTGTTCATCAGTCAGCCCATGCTCACCATCGGATCATTTCCCCATTTTCACTATCCTAAACGTCTGCCCACCACCCCCTCCACCTCGTGGTACCTACTCATTCCGCCGTCTCAATAAAATTGACATATCCACCTTTTGTGAAGACATTGAATCATCTGACCTCGCCATTCAACCCACAATCACCCTACAATCACTAATTGACAAATATAATTCTGTCCTATCTGCCCTACTCGACAAACATGCTCCCATAATCACACGGCCACTATCATCTCATGGTAACAACCCTTGGTACAATTCCTTCATCCATTCTTATAAGTCATTTAGAAGACGTCTAGAAAGAATTTACAACCGAACACATTCTGCTATTGACCTTAAAAACCTCCGTTCTGCAACAAATCACTACTACACAACCTTCTCATATCTGCCAAAAAAAATATTATTCTAACTTAATTGCATCCAACAGCTCAAATCCTCGTAAACTTTGGAACACTGTGAATTGTCTATTCCACCGCAATAAAGCAAAGCCTCTTCCTCAATCCATTTCGCAACTTGCTGAATCATTTGCTAATTTTTTTCTGGAAAAATCTCTAAGATCCGCACCAATCTAAAATCTACCATGACCAATCAAAATACATCTCCACATCACCCATCACCACCAGAAGCTCCTTCCAATTTTTCCTGCTTCACTCCTGTGACTGAGGAAGAAGTATCTAAACTCCTGCAGTCCTTTCCAAACAAGCAATGCAGTCTTGATCCAATACCAACCTCTCTTCTCAAAACAGTGTGCCTCTGTCCTAGTACCAACTATTAAAAAAATTATCAATTTATCTCTTTCCACAGGCACATTCCCATCCTCATTTAAAAATTCCTCATAACTCCACTTCTTAAAAACCAAACCTTGACAGAGAAGATCTCAACAACTATCGCCCCATTTCAAACCTGTCTGTCCTCTCCAAACTCACAGAGAAAATCGTTCTTTCCAGACTAACTGAGCATTTGTCAAAAACACCTTATACAACACTCACCAATCCGCTTATACAAAACATCATTCAACGGAAACCGTCCTCACATACATTTATGACAAACTCCTCACTGCCATTGGATCTCAACGAGTTACTGGTCTCTGTCTCCTTGATCTTTCTGCTGCTTTTGATACTATAGATCACAAAATCCTACTGAAACGCCTTTCCCTCTGGTTTGGAATATCTTCTGTAGCTCACCGCTGGTTCCAATCCTATCTCCAATCTAGATCCTTTCAAGTTTCATGCCAGAATCAAACTTCATCACCCTCCGATCTATACTATGGAGTACCACAAGGATCTGTCCTTGGACCGGTTTTGTTCAGTCTCTACACTACCCCACTGTCATCCTTAATCAACTCTCTCAAATTGAATCATCAACTTTATGCAGACGACACTCAATTATTTCTTTCGTTTACTCCATCTTCCTTTAAGGCATCAATCTCTGAACTAGAATCAGCATTTTTGTCAATCTCATCGTGGATGTCAGCTAATCTCCTTGCCCTCAATCCTCCAAAACAGAATTTCTCTTATTTGGACTGCCACAACAACTGAAAAAATTGAAAATCCCACACTGATTTTAGCCCCAGATACAATAATAACCCCTGTTCCAACTGCAAAAAATCTTGGATTTACTTTTTGACTCCTCCCTAAATTTTGAAGCTCACATATCTCAACTATCAAAAACCTGTTATGCTCACATTCGTGATCTACGTCGCCTTCGCCCCTACCTTGATATTAAAACTGCTTCCACTATTGCCACTTCAATAGTTCACTCTAAGTTAGACTACTGCAACTCACTGTTTCACAATCTTCCAAAGGCTTCCATATGTAAACTCCAATCGATTCAAAATGCCTTAGCTCGTGCAGTAACTAAATCGCCTAAATTTTGCCACATTACACCATTACTCAAATCTCTCCACTGGCTCAAGATAACAGAACGCATTGAATATAAAATAATATCGATGACTTATAACTCACTCCATACATCAAAACCAGTCTACCTAAGAAATCTGATAATTCCACAACAACCTGGATCTACTAGATCCTCTTCTCATGTAACTCTCCTTCGACCTCTGAATCAATCATCTCTCAAAATTTGCAATCGTGCTTTTTCATATGCGGCACCTGAGCTTTGGAACTCAATTCCAATATCCCTTCGTTGTCTACATCAAAGCCAAATAACAAACTCTGAGTCACAATTTTCTCCCCTTCTTGCAACATCTCCTCATGTTTTTTTTTTCCAAACTAAAATCATTTCTCTTTATAAAATCATTTCCTCCATAGCTATAGCGTCCTGCCCACTCGCCCTTTTGATTAAATGACCCGGCATGAATGACCCACCTTTGGCTATAGCTACTTCATTTGAGATTGAGCGCATAGGAATAAGGAGCTACTTCGGTGCATCTTTTGGAAGCGCTTTAGAAATTAACGAGATTTTACTTACTTACTTACTTAATTCTTTTAAAAGAAAACGGCTAACGCAACATTGGTTTCCATAGTAGTTCGGATGTTTACTTTATATTCGGTTGTTCTGAAGTTTTTAGATTTGGGAAGTGACACAGACGCTGTCATTCAAAGAGCAAAGGATATCGCTAACTTGGCGGGTTCAGTAAGCTTTAATTTGCAAATTATGCAACACAATTAAGAAGAGTGCGATGCAAATCTCTTATATGTGATTTACTATTTTAAAGAATTAAGAATTTAGCTGTGATAACTTTTTGGCATATTTATATATAATTTTTTCATTAATGCACTGATCTGCGTTAAAGAATTTAGTACACATGAATCAGACTTTGTTTATGCACGGTGTTTCACTAAATTAGAAACCATTTGTATTTGGCTATAACATTTCAAGTGTAGTCCGATTTGAATGAAACTTATATCACTGTGTTCCCTAGAAAATTTGCTCTTAGAAAATATGACAGCATATCTTATACATACTCTATCTATAGTCTATATTGTTGGAGGCTCGGAGCGCGGTGTGGTAGAAAACGAGAGGATTAAGTTGATTAAATGATTTTATTCTCGCTCAAGCTCTAATGTCCGACAAAATCAAACAGGAAGAGAGCGAGTCCAACCAAAGACTATAAATCTAACATATATAGTAAGTAAGATACCGCCTCTCACAACAATATATATAGCGCAATAATATTTCAGTCACAAAAGTGAAGCACATTTCACGCATTTTATTCAACAAGGCAGCCTGTCATTAGCAGTATTTCAAAGAGGTGAGTCCGAAAGTTCATCATTCTTATCCATGGGCGCAATACCCGTTGGTGACAGTTGAGATATGTTAAACATTTACCATCCGAAGTGGTAAATGTTCACATCTGGATGGCCGGGAATCGATTAAAGCAACGAGGACAAGACCCAGCTCATCTGGTTAGGGTCGCATCAGCAGCTACAAAAGGTCTCGGTCACGGAGATGCGCCTTCCTAGCGCCACCGTCGAGTGCACCACCGTGGTTAACAACTTGGGAGTGTTCATTGACAGCCAGCTGTCAATGGCCGACCACGTCACTGAGTTTATTTTTTTGAGTTTATTTATTTATTTCCAAAAGCATACAGTAATCATCAATTCGATTATAAACATATATATATACTACTTAATTAAGGTGGAAAAATGAAAAAGGACATTACAAGTTCACAGTAAATAAAAACAATTGACAAAATTGATAAAAACAATTAACTGCTGTTAGAAAAAAGTCTTTCTTCCAGTTGCGCCAACTGCGAGCGGTCAGGAAGTCGCTGACCCCTGAAGCGAGCAGGACGCTAGCCCAGGTCTTTATTAACAGCAGGTTGGACTACTGCAACAGTGTCCTCTACGGTGTTAGCGACTACCTGCTGCAAAGGTTTCAACGTGTCCAGAACTCGGCGGCGCGCCTGGTGACGCAGACGGAGAAGTTTGACCACATCTCTCCTGCTCTACGAGAGCTCCACTGGCTTCCGGTCCGCCAGCGCGTGAAGTTCAAGGTGGAGACGATCACATTCAAGGCCCAGCACAACCTGGCACCACCGTACCTGTGCGAAATGTTCCATCCGATTGCCGAGCAATCCGGCCGTAAGGGCCTATGCTCTGCCGCAACCGACATAGGAGTAGCCCCTCGGAAGCGGACAAAATACGGAGACCGCAGCTTGGCTATTGCTGGACCAACTTTCTGGATCTCCCTCCCGACACCACTGTGCATCGCTTGCTCTGAGCAGTCATTACTTTCATTCAGAAAGAAGCTGAAGACTCTCTTTTTAATAGCCAACTCTGACTGACATTAGAGCATTTGCTGCACTGCGAACTTGCGCTTTATTCGTAATAATAATAATAATAATAATAATAATAATAATAATAATAATAATAATAATAATAATAATAATAATAATAATAATAATAATAATAATAATAATAATAATAATAATAATAATCTTATATTCAAACTGTCCTCCGCCGGTACCCACGCAGACTCGGTCTATCTCGTCACTGTCCAACTGCTTTATGAATTAAATTACGCGCTGGTCGAGTGTATCCCATTCCTCAGCAATGCGCTGTCGTTACTCGCTGACGTCTTCGATATTTGTCTTGTAGACCACTTCTTGCAATATGTCATAGATCTTTTAGTCCGATGGGTTTACGTCGGGATCATTGGGTGGCCACAAACTTGATGGAGTGATACAACTTTCAGGAATTGACAGTCATCATCATCTTAGTTGTATTTTGCCAGCTCATTAGCGGCAATAGCTAGACACAAAGCCTATCCATTTATCTTTTTCCGTTGTTAATCTCATTCCATCTATTATATATTGTCATTTGATATCTTCTTTCATATATTCCACAGTGAAGACAGTGCCGAGGACGCCATACCAATGCGCCGTGAGATATTTACTCTGCCAGTGGCGGTTCCACGTGGGGGATGAGTGGGGATGTATCCCCCACCGGACTCCCGAACTTACTTTTTTGGCTTGTGAAATCTATTTTGGGGGTAAAAGTCTAGTAAAACTAACTGCGGATTAACTTTTTTGCTTGTCAACCTATTTTTCGGTAAAAGTGTAGTAAAATTAGGGATAAAATCTCCCTTGTCAGGCTTTTTCGGCGAAGTTTAGTGATTTTCCTTCTATTTTCATCCCCCACCAACTTTCTATTAATTAATTTAATCCCCACCAAGAAATTCTGGAACCGCCACTGTACTCTGCAATAATAATAATAATAATAATTATTATTATTAAACTTGATAATTTCTTAAGCGCAGTAACATAGCTAGGTGGCTAAAGTCAAAGGCGCTGCACAGGGAACGAACTGTTAACCAAATGCGTCTTGAGATGTTGTAAGAACCGATCCGGAGAGGTCCCGGTTGTCACAGCCTTCGGGAGCAGATTCCACGATGCCGGGTTACCACGCCGAAAGGGCCGCTCTCCTTGCTCCGCTGTCTTGAGCGGAGGAGGGACAACCAGATGATTGCAGGCGCCGGAACGGAGAAGGGAGCGAACTGTCGTTGATCGTAACCATTCGATGAGTGGATACTGCCGAGGATTATAAAATTGTCGACCTCCTCCCTGCACGGAGTTTCCATCGATCGATAGTGTGGGAGTCCGCTCGCCAGAACCTAGACCCTGTAGTTCCGTCTAATTCCAGGAGATAGGGATCTAATCTAATCTAACCTTAACTTCTATAGTGCCACTTCACAATTCACAGGAGCATTAACCGATGGCACACCAAATCCAAATCATTAAAGATCCAGGTCAAATCCAGGGTATCCGGCCCGACAAACGGGTGATAGTCTATGGTGGATAAGCCAAATCAAATATATGTGATTTTAATCTTATTCTAAACATCTGCAATATATTTGCAATGCACACATGCTGAGGCAATGAGTTCCAGAGTTTTAGGGCCGCCACTGAGGAGGCACGAGAACCAAGAACTGTCCCGAGTATGGAAGAAGGAGAGAACTATTGCAGACGAGGATCTGGACGAGTGTTTGTCTCTTTGTACAGAAAGTTGAGAAAGAAGGTAACTAGGTTCCTTGTAATAAAGTATTTTGTATACCTGAAGACAGATTTCAAAGTCTATCCTTTCTTTAATTGGAAGCTAGTGAAGACCCTTACGAACTGGGGTTATGAGTTCACGAGACTGGGGTTATGTGCTCATGGAGGATGAATGTAGTGGGTGACTCACCAAAACTGGACAGACACGCGATGGCATCAGATGCAGAAGGATTGAGGAGGGTAGCATCGTCGGCGTACACGAGGTCATTTTAGACAGATATGCCCACTTCTACCCGCGGTTTAATCTTCATATGTTCAGTTATCCAGTCCATGGCTGCGCAGAACAGTGTCGAAGCAAGGACGCAGCCTTGTCTGACCCCAGAAGTGGTGAGAAAACGAGGTGAAAGTTTTCCGTTTAGTCTAGGATGTCCGGCACTCCCTTGCTGCGTAGGACTCTCCAGAGAGCACGTCGATCAACTGAATCGAATGCAGCTTTAATATCCACATAAGCTATGACCAACGAGCGGTCAAACTCACGGTGGATCTCCGACAGCAGGCTCAAGGCTAAGATGGCATTACTTGTAAATCGTTCCGCAGTGAATCTCGATTCATGTAGGCGACGGGACTGTACCAGAAGTAGGGGGTTTATGCGAGCGACGAGAACATGCGCCTTTCCGGAGACAGACAGTAGAGAAATCGGTCGATGGCTGCTGCAATCGAACTTGGGCCTTTCCCTCTGTATAAGGTCACGGTGATATCGTTCTTCCAATCGGCCGGTGCCTGGCCTGTCCTCCATACGCGAAGAATCAATGCGTGCAAACATCTTGCGACCAGTGTTATTTAAGTTATGGTTTTTCAGTTACAGTTTAGTTACAGTTATGTTTTTTCAGTTTCAGTTACAGTTAGTGTTATTTAAGCTATGGTTTTTCAGTTACAGTTTCAGTTACAGTTTTCCCCGATGACATTAACAACATGTAAATCAATGTGTATACATTACTTAGTTATGGGTTAGTGAAGTAAAGCAAAAATAATTAATTCAAACTTGGTTATGCCTCTATTATGTTGATTAAGCAGCTATTCCACACTATAGAAATTCAATACCTTTAGTTGAAACTGCATCTGCTGCTTCTTTTCCCGCAATTTCTATCTTGATTCTAAAATCAGCCGCAATTTCCTTATGCTTAGCCTGTGAATGATTATCCATGTTTTCTTGCTGCATTTTTTCATTTCAGTAAGCAATTCCGAGCAAAATAAAGGTCGCCACACTTGTTTCTTCTTATTTATTATGTATTTAACTGTTTAACTTACCCCCAAAACCCATTTTTGCGACCCTCACCTCGGCGCCCGGGGGCATAATCCCCTACCTGCCCCCCCCCCACATCGATAGGTCTCTGGTAAACAGTAAACAAGCACATGCAGGCCAAAACTTGGTCTGATCAGGTGTGGACAATGGAATGTAGACCGTTTAACCAAGGTCATCCAATCAAGGAACCACTGTTTGTTTGAGGTCTGTACTATAGCCCTGAATCTTGGCCCAAAAGAACATTGCCCTTTCTGAGTCATGCAAGTTTTGCCTTAACAATTTAAGTTTTACAGAATTGCTCAACAAACACAAATAAACCTATAAAATTATTTTTCACTTGTATACATTTTTCTATTACTTAACTGCTTCACTTTATTCTATTACAGTTACAGTTAAAGTTATTTGTCATTTTTCAGTTACAGTTAAAGTTTTAGTTAACTGACAGTTATTTTTCAGTTATTTTAGGTATTTAGTTAGAATTACAGTTATCTGAGAGAACACTGCTTGCGACGGGGATGGCGGCGCATGTGAGCAGTTCCGGCTCGATTCCATCCCCGCTGGGGTCGCGCCCATTTCGAAGGCGACCAATGGCGGTGATGATCTCCCCCAATGATGGTTCACCCACAGAGGTGTGTTCGTCTGGTGAAGCGTTCTCGGTCTCAACCTGGAGAGGGCGTTGTTGGGATCCCCGGTGAAGGGTTTAGGGCAGTCTCGAAGTGTTCTTTCCGGCGCAATACGCATACATCCGTGGAAGCACATGGGGTGCCATCGGCCTGTTGGATTGGCGGGCGGGGGCTAATTTGATGGTCTCTTCTTCCTGACAGATGCTTGATGGCTCGTCCGCTCGGAAAGCAGGGCGCAGGTGATTGTGCGGCAGTTATTCCTCAACAAATTGCTCATTGTAAAATACGCGGCATATGCAACATTTTGTAACGGAAATTGTATTTCGCTATAGATAGAGTATTTACAAGATATGGAAATGAACATCATATTTCCTACGAACAAATTTTTTATGGGACACAGAGATGCCAATTTCCTTTAAAACCGAACTACATTTGGAAAATTATAGCCAAAATGCAAAGGAGGATGAATTTAGCGAAGCACCATGTACAATTCCACATCTTAAGAATAATTTTTTGGGCTTTGTAGAGCTTTTTGCCTTTTGGCATCTACTTTGTCTTGGTTGGAATGGAAGTATGGGCAGACGCAGACAGATTTCCGATCTTATCCGCTGGTGCTGGCACCATTTTGAATGAGTTTTCTAGTTATCGAATGCAAAACATTACCCCAGTTCACTACAACGATTTCGCCATCTTATTTACGTACGCGGCAATAAATGTGATTTTGATTTTATCATAATTTTGATTTAGTTTAATATTTTAGCGTCATCATCATTATTATCATCAGATGACATACACAGTAGACTGACAGGCGGATTGAAGAACGTTTTTCTCCTTACTCCTCTGTCTCTTGCCATTTAACAGAAACATTGAAGTTTACTTTTAGCCAGTCTTGAATCCATCGTCTTCTTGGTCGACCTTTGCCTCTGGTTCCAGTTACGACTCGGACTCCCACAATTATACCTTTTCTAAGTTGTTAACTTCACTGCACATTGCGTGCCTATAGTACTTTAATTTTATTGTCTTAATACTTGGGACGGGAAGTCAGCGGAGTGGTAACAACGTTGTACTAGAGAGCAACAGGTCTCGGGTTCGATATTCTGTAGCCCTAAGATCGACTCAGTGATATCCTGTGACTCGACAAAATCAGTGCCAGTGATAAAAAGCTGCTCAAAATCAAAGCAGGCACGGGATGCACTAGCCCATTATCCATGTTATTTCACGCTTTGCTGAGGGATAAATAAACGGAGATAAGCAAGTAAGTAAATAAACACGAAATTTCTATAACGCTGCCAAAAAAGCTTGGCGCAGTGCACCAGGTCTTATTCACGATCGCTCAATCTAGGTAAATCCATAGTCCGTAATCTGTAGTCCGTAGTGGTAAAGTTTGTATATCCCGGTAGGCAGTCGCAGCAAAGTATTTTATGGAGGATAGTAACAAGATTTGCAGTGGATAGAATGCAGGCCTGTAGTAAGGATTTCATCGTAGGATTTCTTGAAAAGAATGGGTATTAGTTGTTTTCGGAAAGTTTGTGGAGTGATGGCCAATGATGATTGATTTATGGACTGAAGAGGACCCGAGTTATTGATCTTTCGGATCTCTGACGGAAGATCATTCAAGAGACGAGGCGCAGTGTATGAGATCAGCCGACCTGAAAATTTTAATGACGTGACTGTTGGTCGAATGAATGTCAGGTTGGCAGATGAACGAGTTGACCGTTGCGTTTGAATTTTAAAGAGACTACGAAGGTACATGGGTTTTGAGAACTGAATGGCTTTGCAGGTCAGGCATAGAATTTTGAAATGTATCCGTTCTGGAACTTTGAGCCAGTGACGCGATTTCAAGACCAGAGTGATGTGGTGAGCTTTTGGCGTTCGCGTGACAGCTCTAGCCAAAGCGTTTTTTATTGCTTGAAGGCGTGCTATTTGTTTTTTGTGAACATTACGGTAGAGGGAGTTGCAGTAATCCATTTTTGAATGAACAGTAGAGGTGGCAATCGTGCAGGCTGTGCGTAAATTTAGGAATGGACGTAAGCGTCGTAAGTCCCGTATGTATGTGAACTACTGTAAAAGCGACTGAGATTAGATTTGTGTGTTGAAAATGAGAGATCTGGATGAAATATGACACCAAGATTTCTTACTGGGGAATTTGTTTTGGATGAGTGGTCAGGTGAGGGTCCCTCGTTGGATTTGATTATTGTGTCTGACAACTTGGCGATTTGTGTGGTTAGTACTCCGATAAGTATGAAATCTATCTTTGAAGAATTTAAGCAGAGTAAATTTGATGACATCCAAGTTGAAATGAAAGTTAATGCATTATAGAGCAACATTGAAAGTATGAAGAAACATGGCTTTCTACAACCTGATGGTACCATAGCTTTTGAGGTTAAGAAGTCCGATACATTGGTTAGCATTGCTGCACAGCGCGTCATCAGTGTTGGTCTCTTGAAAAAAATTAATCGATTGATGTCAGAGAATATTCATATCCAGTAAAAGGAAAGCTCCGTGTACAAACGCATCATTAACAAGAAAGTATCAGTCAGTCGCAACATACTTTATACGGCAGTATTAGCATGAAAAGCAAGTACAGTGTTACGCATCTGGAGATGCGCATGGCAGAAAGAAAAGGAACAATGTGTAATTCTGTGTTTGATGGATTCTTGGTATTGATATGGAGAGAATGATATGAACAGCTGCGTGTCTTCGGCGTAGAGATTGTGACCAATTGAAGATGATGAGTTGAGAATAGTGCTAAGGGGAGTTATATATATATATATATATATATATATATATATATATAATGCCCTCGGTACTTCATTCCCGAAGGTCTTATGAGAAAAAAATTGTCCGGAGACAAAAATTAATGTGTGTTAACTCTCGTCAGGTTCTTCGAGGTCGGCCACGGAAAAAGTTCCTCGAAACGATATTGCGTTGAAGCGCTGTATGGCCATGGACAAACGCTGAAATAGAAAGCTTCCTTCCCTTTTGTCTCCGGAAGACTCTGAAATACGACGACCTAATTGTTTGATGAAAATCTGTGCGTCGAGACTTACTGGCCCGAAGGACTCAAAGGCCAATGGCAAGAAAATGTAATCTGTTGTCAGATCTGCGTATTTGGTGTTTTTTCGAACTGCTGCTGCCTCAGCAGCCGCACCTGTCAACAAAGACGTGATGGGTAGATGGGTGGCAGCGACTGTGTCTGCCACGGATATAGGATGAAGAGGAGAGGCCCAAGAACTGAGCCCTGAGGAACACCGTAGGGCGATGGAAGTGGTTGAGACAAGTCACCAGCTGCCTTAACTGAGCAGGTTCGAGATGATAGATATGATAAGCGCCTCCTTATGAACCCTTGAGGCTCAAGAAGGACTTTGACGTTTTTAACTAACACTTGAGATAAGCTGCAGCCTACACTAAAATTAGAACCTTGAATGTAAGGACTCTATGATACCTACTGTATATCACACAGGGCAACTAACGTCGTGGCGACTAACATTATTGCGAATAACAAGGAGAGCAGTTTCAGTTGAATGATGTGCGGTAAGCTGATTGGAGAGGAAGATGTGTAGCCTAGAAAGTGGAATAGTGTTCGTCCAATGGCCGTTCAAGTAGCTTAGATGAGACTTTTTGGTTTTCAATAGGTCTACAGCTGACTGTATCTGTATCTGTATCTGCCACACAGTGGTTATATTTAAATTTCAAGTTATATATATATATAAACTTATTCAGTATTGCGTATATTGTATTGTACGGAGTGAAAAAGAGAAAAAGAGTCTTGTGTACAGAGAGAAGTGAGTATCAAGATTCGACCGTACGTTACGTCTGGTGAAAAACTACGCGCATCATACTTTTTATGTCCAAATATAATATACGCGTATTATACGAAAAATTAAATTGACTACCTGAAGTCTATTACTTTTGAGGAATTTTTGAAATCATCTGGATGTAAAGACACCCGAACGTAGTTCTCCTTGTTTGTGAGGCATTTGGAAAACTACGTATCAGCAACTAAAAAGTTTCTCTAAAACAGTACGAAAAACAACATAAGAATAGAAGAAGACAGTGGCCTTTAGACAAAGATAGGTTGACAGGCTTGTCCATGGGACAGATTTTTCTGTCCCATTCCCATCCCATCCCATGACAATTTATGCCTGTCCCATCCCATCCCATTCCATCCTATCCCATTGTATCATGGGATTCCCATTATAATATTAATATTAAATATTTATCATGTGTAATACAGTTTAAATGAAATTACGAATTATGAATTTTATGAAAGTTTAGGTTTAATGTCTACTAAATAGGACCACGTGTACAAAGAGACATGTAAAATGACAGAATTTATTAACTACTTCACTTTTATGTCCCATCACAAAATATAGATGCAAATATTACGAATATATGAAGAAAAAGAAATGCAAAAGGCTTCAAAAAGGTAAAAATAGATGAAAATTAAGAGTAGCTCTGTCCCACGAGTCCCATGGGATGGGACGGAACAGTGCTGTCCAATCCCACCTCATCCCATGGGACAAATCTCATGGGATTCCCATGGGACGTCTCGTCCCATGGACAAGTCTGTAGGTTGATAAGAGTTGTAAGTGGCTTACCAAGTAAATCGAAGCATTTCTCAAGAATAAGATGCAGAATTGCATCGAGAAGGTATGGCTTATTAAAACTGTTGAAGATTGTGGATCGGATTTCATCAAGGGTTGCCAGTTTCAATGAGTGAAGGGTAGCAGAATATGATTAGGCATCGAGAACCCATTTTATTGAGACCCTGAGAACTTGCGGCTAGTTTTTTGCTATTTATCTTCGGAGAAATTGTGTAATGAAGAGGCAATAGATGCTGCACCTGAAACTGATGTTAGATCTCCATTGGAATATCGATAGAGGATTGATTTAGGCATGTCATGGTGGCATGAGATTGTGTGTATTTCGGAGATCATGCTTTCAGGTGCAGTAGGTAGATTTCGCTTGAGTGACCAATTTTCTTAGTTTGCACCGATAGGTAATGCAGAGTTCATCTTGCGGCAATCTGGATCTGTGCCAGCATCGCTCCAGCTGACTGCGCTGGCGTTTTACTTCCGAAATCTGAACATCAGGGTGAACCAAGGTTTTGTTCGGAGTACCATGATGTGCAGCAGAGTAGTCAGTTACGTCGCAGATGTGAAAAGACAATGGAGTAAATCATATAAAATTATGTCACTTCTGAACGCAGACAGATTCAGTTTGTATATCGGCCAGTTTGAGATCACTTTGAATGCCGGAGCAGTGCTGGGTGAAAATTGCAAGCAGAAAGTGCATGGCTGGGTGGAAAATAGTGATTCTGACTCAGGACAGATCCTACTGAACCACTCTAAATTATTAATTATTATTATCTAATTATTAACTATTATTACTATCTTAATAGTATCTTATTATTATTATTATTATTATTATTATTATTATTATTATTATTATTATTATTATTATTATTATTATTATTATTATTATTATTATTATTATTATTATTATTATTATTATTATTATTATTATTAAGTGATGGCAAGATGATCATGCAGATAAGCATAAGTAACAGACACTGTTGAGAGCGTTAACGCCCCTGCGGATTGGAAGATTGTCTTTAAAATCCACTCGGTTTGCATAGGCTAAAAGGAGTTCGCCGCCGTAACGAAATCCAGCGGTGAATTCCTAAGAGAGCGGCCTTCCGTAGAATGTTTCCCAACACAGAGACACCGGTGAAGGACGGAAGATGTTTATAGTCCGCGCGATGGTAGACGGAATTCACGACGTGGAAAAGCCCGGCGTTGAATTCCCAAGAGGCGGTTCTCCGTGAGAATAATCCGCCGTCGAGTAGTTTCTCGTCGCCAAACTCGTAAGATCCGGCGGAGATGGACAATTTCGGTTCAGACTGGAGCAACAGTCGATCGAGTCGTACAATTGCTGAAAAGGGCGACATTCCAGACACGCAAACACAGCCATTGTGGCGGACAAGATGGCGGACTTTACGATAACGACCGACCGAAAACGTACAGAACATTAGGAAAAATACAGAGGACAGAGTAAGCTCCTCAAAACCCGACTAGCAAGAACTCAGTCCTCTCATTTGACAAAAAACAAACGCAGAACGCCAACATCTGGTGAGAACGGCGACATAATCCGGTAGACTTCCATTACCAGCGCACACAAACACACAACACGCGCTGGTAATGGAAGTCTACCGGAGGTATATTTACTTTTCAATTGACACTGATAGATTACTTTTTGCTTTCGGATGCAAGCACAATCCATCCGGAAGGCGACTGTTTTTTGATTCGTCGTTGTTAAGTTTAAAGCTGTTTTGCTGCACAGTGGCAATATATACCATCCGTTCCCATTGGGCATGCTGCCTACATGAAGGTAACACACGAAAACATGCAGCTGTTATTGAAACACTTCGAATACTCGAGATACAACTGGAATATAAGCGGAGATTTGAAGGTCGTTGCAATTTTACTCAGTCTGCAGATACACCAAGTAGGCTACTGCTGTTTTGTTTGCGAGTGGGATGGCCGAACTAGAGATTCACATTGTGTGAGAAAGGACTGGCCAACTCGCAGGGACTTGGTTCCAGGACAGAAGAGCGTTAAACATGATCCTCTGGTTGACCCGAAGAACATTTGCATAAAATTTGCATATTAAACTTGGGCTAATGAAATACTTTGTCAAAGCAATGAACACACAAAGTGAAGCCTTTACATTTTAATAACATCAGTGATGCTAAGATAAAGCAAGGCATTTTCGTTGGCCCACAGGTTCGAGAGATGTTCAAGGGCAGTCACTTTGAGGGCCTTCTGCAGGGTGCCCAGCATGTTGCCTGGGCAGCCTTCATGAATGTCGTTTCTAACTTTCTGGACAACTACAAGGTGCCAAACTATATTGAACAAGTTGAAAATCTGATCGAAGAAACTTACAAGTCAATGACATGCAACATGTCACTGAAGATGCGTGTCTTCATTCTCACTCGGGCTTCCTTTCGGGAAATCTCGGTGCCGTCAGTGAAAGATTTGACAAAGACATTTGCCAGCATGGAGAAACGCTACCAGGGAAAGTGGAGTCCATCTATGCTGGGACTATTATTTGTTACTGATACGTGAAGCACAGGACAGTAACTACAAACAAAAATCCACAGCAAACCATTTCTAATTTTCTCACGTGTTGTTATTATTGCCGATTTTCTTCTGTAGGACAATGTCGCAGAAGACGTTACAACACTAAATGTTAAATTGTCGATTTCTTAAACACCTTACGTGATATAGAAATTCTAATGGCCTATTTGTGCTTAGCAAATAAGCATCTATTAATTTCAACAGAATTTGTATTGGAAACAAAGTCTTGCATAAAATTTGTTAACCATAGATAGTGTTCATAATTTAATATAACAATATATAAGCCTAATATACCTGCTTTCTATTTGAAGGTCAGTTTCATTTGCCAACACACTCGGTAGGTCAAATTATGTGAGAATGTGTTCGAATAGAAATTCTGCCGCATGGATCGTGGTTAGATATTCTTTAATCAAATACTCAGATAATAAAGTTCCAAATAGACCCGGGGTGCACAACATTTATGAGGCTGAGGGACAAATGAATGTTTTCACATAGCTCGCGGGCCGGACAAACAAAATGCACGTCTTATAATAGTAACCTTAAAATACGTTACTGTACAGTATATTTAATTGAACCATAGATTTAAAAAACGTTTTTATGTTTTCTATTTTTTCTTAAAACATGCTTTTTAATGTTTTTTTAGTTTCTTATGTTTTTATCCTATTTTCTGCATATCAATTTATGCCAATTTCCTAGTCCTGAGCATCCTCAAATTTTGTTATCAATTCATTCTGAGCGAATTCGGGCTCATCTTCTTGGTGATGCGGCAGAGTGCAGAACTAATGTAGCAACGGATCACATATTCAAGTCAATCAATACTATTTCATTTAATATTTTAATATATGCCAAATGTGACGCGTGGATGGATGGTAAATAAAGGACTGTAAACGAGGCCAATGTTTTTTATGTTTTTATAATTTTCTAAATAAACATGATTTTTCATGTTTTTTTATTTTAACATTTATGTTTTTACATATATGAATTGAACTACTCATACTACTTTAGCGTATTGGCAGAACGAGACGCAAGTTGACATTCAAAGGTCGCTGAGCACTCTCGAGAGAGCGTCGGCGGTCCTCCTTTTATTCACAAATCTCGACATCCAGGGAACAAAGATTTTCTTGTCAAATTGTCAGAACTAAAAGCATTCGGCGATATATCATTCAACACAGTAATAAATTTATGTCACTTTCCAGATAAGCACTGTTGAAAACAGATTAATCACTCTCACGACTTCAAACAACCTCGATGAAATTCCGCACTATACGATCTTGCAATATGGTCCTAATCAAAATGTTATTACAGCTGCAGCAATAAATCATGTCATCATCCTGTGTCGAGAACTCGAGTTAACTACATCAATCATCAAAGCAATTATCAACTTAAATCGTGAAACACATTAAAGCTGTTTAAAATACATATTTCAAAATGACAGGTTTATAAACAATAGCTTTTCCAATGAAACATCTGCGATCACTGGATTCGACTTCTAGGTACGTCTGACAGTGATTGATGGGCGACTATAAATCTTTCAAAGCGATTCTTTTGAAGCCAGGTGTTTTAAATTAAGTCAATTAATAATTCGTGACTGGGACCCATCAATCATGAAAGTGTGTGTTATCGCGACTGTCACTTTTGACAGACAAAATCCATCTATCAAAAACCCAATTCCTCGTCTTCAAAGTTCTTAACTGACACCTTAAATGGAGTGGAACCAAAATCCATTTGTCATAGTGACGTCCCATCCACCCGCCTGAATCAACACAGTCTCATTTCAAAATAATATACACTTCACTACACTGACACTGTGTCAACGCGAATCAATATAGAATGAACCTCAGTATTTTACTTTATTTTACTTATTTACCTACAGTATCAACGGATCATTGAGCAGTCTGTAAGTAGGTCTACTGTAGTCTAATCATTCTAATCTAATGTGATGGCTGCGACTCTTTCAATGTCTGGCTCTAGTGCAGTTGTTGCAGCCTTTAAAATAGAAGTTAAGTTTGATCACACAAAATATCCCAAACACTGATATCGAAACTTTGCTGAGCATGTTCTTTTCCTGGACATATTTCTGTGCAGATGTTTAAGAGACATTCACGAACAAAGCTCCAGTCTGAGAAAGGCCGTGAAGACTTGGCAAATTGTCTGGACCACTTTGTAGTTGACCCGTATGAGACACTTCTTGGTAAAAAAAATTTGCTTGACCGACAGAGTATTTTAACTGCTAAGTTTTTTTTGTATTTTCAACTCACCTCGCAAGTCATTATAAGCATCAGCACATTTTGTTTCATATTCTTTATTGACGCTGACCGATTCGCGCAGATAAAACACATTAATTTACCGCTAATCGATTCCATGAAATGTTTCTATTCATCATTAAACAGTCGTTTATCGAAGTCCGCTTTGCGCTCTTTCGCCGCGAGTAGAGACATCTTAAGCAATCATATACAGTAAATAGATATTACAATTTGAAGAGAAGTACGTGCTCAAAGAACATTTTAAGGCGTTTATTATCACCCACCTACCGTTACCTACGTGTCCGGTTACTATAGATCGCTATAGATTTTTAGTAGATTTTTAGTAGCCCAAGGATATGAATAGTTCATGAATTGTAGTGTATTAGAAAAAGATTATGATCCATATTTTCTCAAATGAATTTTTGTGGCGGGCCTCTGTTTTGTTCAAATTTGTCTCGCGGGCCGGACAAAGCCCTTTGGCGGGCCGGATCCGGCCCGCGGGCCGCGGGTTGTGCACCCCTGAAATAGACTTATGTTTATGTCACTATACGAATAGCGATCAGTCTGTCTTTTTTGCTTTGCTTGTATTTGGAGCCGATATTCTATCAAGAATTTTAGCAGGAAATAAATGGGTAAGCAGAAATTAATTAGATCTGGTAAATTCATCATAATCAAATGTTATGCTATTTATTTATTTATTGAAAGTTAGGATTTATGTGGTGAATCATCCTAGAAGGACTACTTGAACACATTACAAAGTACATGAATAATATAGGTCAGGATTTAACAGAATAGCTCATCTCAAACAGCCAAGTCTTCAGTCGCTTCTTAAATATGTCCAGAGAAGGTGATGATTGAACACAGACTGGAAGACGATTCCAGGCTTTCGCTGCGGTAACCGGGAAGGCACGGTCGCCGGCAGTGGCAAGGCGTGTGCGCGGCACGAGGAGTGCTTGAGTGGAGCCAGATCTCAGACGCCTTCTACTGTCTGTGTCTGCCGATCTCTGGAGTTCGCTATCATTAGGGCTTATTGTAAAAACACGAATAGTAGGCTAATTCACGTTTTCTTTGAGGTTATAGGGCTCAATATAGGAGGATACATTCTAAAGAATCATTTAGCCTATATCCTACAACAATGACTTCCTGGTGATATCGATTGATTGAACAAAATGTTTTGGTTTTCATACTGTACTTTAACGTATAATATGTTCCTTTAACGTATAAGATGTGTTGCTTATACGTATGTGATGTTGCCTTTAACGTATAAGCTATTGCTTATACGTATACGATGTTGCTTTGACGTATGATGTTAATGTCGCCTTTAGAATAGTCCCTTTACGAGTTGACGTTCCTTAGGATTAATGTTGTTTGAGATGATATTGTAGTTGTTGTTGAGTATCGCCCTAGCGCTTCATTGAAGTTAACACGAGTTCCTTTTTACGGCCAGTAGATTAGAAGACACTCTTCGAGCCTTTTTCGACTGCTCGCCACCCGCGCTAAACACCCACTCTCTCGCGATCAAAACTCCGACTACCCTCTAGCGGTCCAAAGCTCTACTGCCCTCTAATGGTCAAAACTCTACCGCCCCCTGCCGGCGCCCTCTCCCCTCCCTTCCTCTGACCGTCCGAGTGTCTTCCTCTGGGGCCTTTCTTTATTAATACCAGATTCTGACATACACCAATGCAGTTGTTTAAGTTACCGTGACAACGTCGGAGGCGACAGCAACTCTTCGTCCTTAATTAACCCTCTGGGGTATTGCCGATAAAACCTTATCTGGAGCCTGTTTCGCCTTCGGTGTTCGCCACCCCCACCTGTTGATCCCATTAATGTCAGGTCTGCCCTTTAGTAGTGGTAGTAGTAGTAGTAGTAGTAGTAGTAGTAGTAGTAGTAGTAGTAGTAGTAGTAGTAGTAGTAGTAGTAGTAGGCTAGTAGTAGTAGTAGTAGTAGTAGTAGTAGTAGACCTCCCTCCCTTATAGAACTGTTGAATTTTGTTCGATTTATATGCAAAATTCATTTTAAATAGGCCTAATTAATTTTCTTTGTTGTGAACGAAGAGTGCCGTCAGAACATCATTTGCAGCATTAAATATGGCTCGTCTAATCGGTCACAATTTCGGCGTGCAATATGAAACTGTCGGCATCAATCAATCATGCTATTGTTCAAGTGGGTTCGGATTGTGCATCATGAATAATACAATCAGGTCAGTATAATAATACATTTGTTTCCTTAAATTAATTTCTTCTGAATCTAAACCTACATGGATCATAGCAAAGTCACTGCCCCAATTCCGTTATAATTGTCGACTGCTTTTGATGCGGTCAATCGTAGGATCGACTCCAATACTGAGTTTAAAAATTTTTGACATTACTTTTAGGTTTCTTAAATAACGGTTTCAAACTAGTTCAAAGTAAGGCGAAACTTTGCTCAATCAAATAGAATAAGTATTGTTGCAACCTTGAGAACTCGACTCTCTCTTACTCAACTAATCAGTGCACATTTTGTCGCTCTTCCCGATAGGTCAGTAATGATTTAATCTGTAAATGTAAGTAAAAAGTAAGTAAAATCTCGTTAATTTCTATAGCGTTTTCAAAAGCAGCGCCGAAGTAGCTCCTTATTTCTAGGCGCTTAATCTTAGTATGAAATAGCTATAGCCAAAGGTGGGGTCGTTCATGCAGGGTCATTTAATCCAAAGGGCCAGTGGTTGGGACGTTACAGCTATGGAGGCAATGATTTTTTGAAGAGAAATGATTTCCGTTTATAAAGAAAAACTTGAGGAGATGTTCCAAGAATGGAAGGAAATTGTGACTCAGAATTTGTTATTTGGCCATGGTGTAGAGAGCGGAGGGATGCTGGAATTGAGTTCCACAGTTCTGGTGCAGTATTTAAAAAAGCATGATTGTAAATTTTGAAAGATGACTGAATCAGAGGACGAAGGAGAGTTACATGAGTGAGAAGAAGATCGAGTATATCAAGGATGTTGTGGGATTATCAGATTTCGTAGGTACAAACTGGTTTTGATGAATGAAGTGAGTTATACTTATAAGTCATTGATATAATTTTATATTTAATGCGCTCTACTATTTTCAGCCAGTGTATAGATTTGAGTAATGGTGTAATATGGCAGAATTTAGGTGATTTGATAACTGCGCGATCTAAAGCATTTTGAATCGATTGGGGTTTACATATGGAAGCTTTTAGAAGATTGTGAAACAGTGAGTTGCAGTAGTCTAACTTAGAGTGAACTGCTGAAGTGGCAGTAGAGTAAGCAGTTTTAATATCAAGGTAGGGACGAAGGCGGCGTAGATCTCGAATGTGAACATTTTTCGAAAGTTGGAATATGTGAGCATCTAAATTTATGGAATAGTCAAAAGTATATCCAAGATTTTTGCAACTGGAACAGGGGTTATTATTATGCTTGGGGCTCAAATCAGTATTGCGTTCATTTCGCAAAATTGTTGAAAATTACGGCAATTAACGGCATTTTTAAAATTCATTGAATTCACTGCAAACGACAAAAACCACGGAAATCACGGCTTCCGTGACTTCGTGAATTTCCACAGGCCTCATGTATAGGTAACAATAGAAGTACGTCGGAGCTCGACGCCACTGCCAACGTATAGTTACGTATAAATACGCGTATTATTTTTTGGACATATTAAACGTATGAGACGTGTATAATTCGTACGGTCGAATCTTGCCTATTGTTGTAAACGAGCGCTGTTGAAGATAGATGTCAGACGCCACTGTGATTTTAATAAGATTTTAATTCGAGATTAATAAAAGAAAGTCATTGACTTGTCCAGAGCCGAAAACCAGAAGCCCTAACTTCACAACTCAATGTATTGAAACCTTAACTAGCGATTAAATCAATAAGTAAGAACTCTCACCTAAACAGCCGAACATAACACTATGGTCATAGGCGGTGTAGTGGGACGGGGACGGAAGGGATCGGCGTCCCTTACTTTTTTAGAGAGGGGACGCCGTCCTCTATTTTTTCTAACATATATAATTTATTTATTAAATTTAATAAATATTCTTTGTATTGCTCATTTTCTTACTTACTTAACTTAATGGTCCACACATCCAACTGCACCGAAATTTATGGCTCTGCTTTTGTTGTAATTTTCCTTTCTCCTAACTTTTCTAGAGAGGGTTTCCGTCCCCACTAATTTTTCTGCCATCCTCCACTTCCTTTTTTAGGACTTCAGTTCTGATCATAGGCAACTTTTAGTATCATTTATTTAGTCTAAGGCAGAGTGGCATTATGACTATACATGTGCTTCTCAAACATATTTTAATAGCCATTTCTAAGATTTTAAATAAAGTGCCGTGTTTCTAGTGGATAAAGTGGTTTATTTATTTATTTATAACTGACAACTTATATAGCGCAGTACGCATGGCAGAAGGTCAAAATCAAGAGCACTTTAGAGCAAATAAAATATCTCATCTGTACGAAATATTAAGCAAGTGTGTTTTGAGTCTTCTGGCGAACATTTCAGGAGAAGTCACTTCTGTCACGTCGTCTGGCAGTGCGTTCCATAGAGCCGGATTACCGCGAGACACCGATCTCTCCCGGAATATCGCAGTCTTGGCCGGAGCTCGGCCGCTCGATCGGAGTCGTGAACGCACTTCGGTCGTCGTAGGCATGCGTATCAGCACCGTTAGATAGTCCGGGCAGGTGGGATCACGGAGCATTCGATACGTAAGCCAGCATCGTTTGTACTTGATCCTTTGCGGAATCCGCAGCCAGTGGAGCCGGTTTCTCAGTATAGGTGTTACGTGCTCGTTCCACTTGACACCAAAGATCACACGAGCAGCCGCATTCAGAACTGACTGCAGCCGATTCAACTGACAATCCGGGAGCCCAAGCAGAATACTGTTGCAATAGTCTAAAGGTTCCCAAACTTTTTGGATTGCGGACCCCTACTTTGTCCCCAGCTTAGCTCGCGGACCACATTATATTTAACAAGTAAATGTTACAGTTAATATTTAATTGAAATAACTGGCTAACTATTCCCACAACATCAACGCTTTCCCTAAGACGACATACTACGATGCGGACAATCATAATATAGGCCTACAATCAGTGGCGGCTCCACAGAGGGGCCCCGGGCCCCGTATTGAGTTCTTGGCCTCCAGTGCCCCTGTTGGGACCATATACTTAATACTACACATCTAACAACAAATGGTTGGCCCCCATTATTAGAAGTTGCCACCCCAACGGCAACACCCCACTTGCCAAATCCTGGAGCCACCACTGCCTACAATTAAACACTGAATAAACGTTGTTACATTACAGATAGATTGAACACGCTTATTTATTTCCAGAATCAGCTACTTCGCCAAATTCTCTTACATATAATTACTATTAATGAGATGGATGTGCTTGCTTTTTGCACTAACAGTCAATTCTTTATTGTATTTTGACCAGCATGCAAGTCAATCTATCATATTAAGATCCTTATCTGTATGTCTGTCTGTTACCTTCAAGCGTTCTGATTGGTTGGCTATTGGTAGACGGTTTAGACCGTTTAGTCCTTACGTCGCGATGCGTTGGTGGGCGAGCGTTGACTATTGGTAGACGGTTTAGTCCTTACGTCGCTGCAATAGTCTAGTCGTGATAAGATGGACGCCCTGACTAGTTGTATTGTAGCATCGATTGTGAGGTAGCGACGGATCTTCACGATCTTTCAAAGATGATAGCAGCATGACCTTGTCACGTTGCTAATGTGACAGGTAAGCGTCAGTGATTCGTCCAAAGTGACTCCCAATAAACGCAATTCCTTTACTGTAGCAACCTAAGTGCCCTCGATCAAGAACTGGGTCCGGGGGATCACGCACACCCTCCTAGGGGTGCTGACCCAGAGAAGCTTCAGAAGCTTCAGAGAAGACCCAGAGAAGCTGGTTTGTTGGAGGTGCCGGGGCCCTACGCTGTGAAAACCCTGGGCCCGGGATATATTTGTCGGGGCTGATCAATGAGGTGCTGGGGCCCATAACAGAGGTGCCGGGGCCGGGCCCCGGCCCACCAACTATTGCTTGTTTCCATATAGATATATAAAAAATTTAAAAAAATAATTTGAAAAAGGTAATCACCATCACTTGACCTGTATATTGTTTTCAATGTCGTCTCCGTAAATGATGTCTGATAAGCAAAAAAGGTCATCACCACTTTTTAAACACTTGACGCGTGGTTTAGTATGGTCGCAATCTCTGCATGAAATAAAATTGCCCAAAAGTTAGTCAATTTGAAAATTGTTTCCCAAGTGAAATTTCATGCGCACACGAACCCTCAAGAATTAGAGGGAACATTGCCGTCTACCTGTCTCAGTATGTGTCTCTACTTTATCGGTAGGCTACATAGTGTGCTATAATTTGTTTTATAGAAGTATGCAAGAATTAAGTCTTGTAAATTATTAGAAGATAAAGCTTAAGTCTGCTCAATATACGTGTCAACGTGTCTACTAGACTACTACGATTTCCAAATAAATTTTATTTCTTTTAGTTGTGTCAAATTGAATATACTTTAGCTTAATTGCAATTTTTTTGCTAGCTCAGCCTCTCAGCGGGCTGCTTTAATCAGAAATTTTGTCTGCTCAAGAAAGGTATTGCTTAAATATTGTAGTGTTTCATCAACATTGGTTTGGTCAGAGTGTTCTGTGCAACAGTTAAATAGCTGGCTCAGTCGTGGTATCGACAGTTGCCTTTATGACGTTCCGCAAGAACCCTTCGAACCAGAAGAGTCCTTTTGTGGCAATGGAATCATAGAAAATGGCGAACAGTGTGATTGCCCTGAAGCAACATATCCGGTGAGCAGAGTCGAATGCTTACTGCTATATTTTATGTTACAGAGACAGATTTTGCAACGCAGTAAACGCAACCATCATAACGTTACAGCATTATTTACCAACTTACAAACATATCGACATTGTTTCCTAAACCGTTTAAGGTCTGATGGCAATTTAGAATGCCGCCATGTTCGTTCTAGTCTACTCCTATGCTGACGTGCATCTGAAATATATTTGTTAAACCAGGGTTGTGAAGGCCTATCAGTGACAATTTTGGTTTTCTCAGGGATGAAATCGTCCAAAATAGTACCTGAGGCATTTTGTAAAAGATTGGCATAGGCCTACTAACCAACGGAATCTATCAAGAAAGAATATAACAAAGAAAGAATTCTTGACTTCGACTGTTCAATGTCTAACAATTTCCAGGATCTAAATTTGATTTACTTTTTTGGCGAGAGAGCCTTAAATTGAAACTTGACTGAACACGACACAGCAAGATGGTAAGAGAGATACGAATCAGTACGTGAGACAAGGAGAGACAAGTGTGCAATCAGAACGAGTGAGTACGAGTGATGAGCATTACTACACACAAAAATACACTAAAATTAAATATGATAAAATAGCTACAGTATTATTATTATTATTTCTAGACAATTTCTCCAGCGCAGTAAACAAGGCTAAGGCCTACGACAAAAGCACTTTGACATAATTCTATCAGTAAAATCCTATAATAAATAGGTGTGTTTTTAAGTTCCTAAGAAAGGATTCCGCAGAGACAGCTTCCGACACAACGTATTACTACTATCAATTTCTTTGTTCTGCCCCTTTGGGACTCCAGTGGGAGAGGTTGGGTTGGTTGTGCCAGTGCTCAAACACAAGTCGTATTACCTGAAACAATTTCTCTAATAACGCTGTGGACATACCAACATCAAAGCCAAAATCACTTAACGACATTCATGTCAGCAACTGTACTGAACAACGCCATTACTTAAAATCTATCTCCTTGAAATTAAGGTAGGATGCAAACCAGTTGTGAGCTTTTCCAGATATGCCAAACCAGAGAGAGAGAGAGAGAGAGAGAGAGAGAGAGAGAGAGAGTCGCTCAAGCAAAATTGTGTGATCTATGGTATCAAATGCAGCAGAGAGATCAAGGAGACAAAGGCCAGTTACTTGTCGGAGACCAATTGCGATTAAGAGTCTGCCAAGAATGTAGGCGAGAACGGTTTCGGTTGAATGATGTTTAGTGTAGGCAGACTGATGAGCATTATATAGCGAGTTATTTGAAAGGTGTTCGGTCAGTCTAGAAAGCATAATTTTCTCAGTAAGCTATGATAGAAGAGAAAGATTTGAGATACGGCGATAGTTATTAAGATCTTCTCTGTCAAGACCAGGCTTTTTAGGAGAGGAGTGACAAGAGAGTTTTTGAATGAAGATGGGAAGGTGCCTGAGGTAAGAGAGAGGTTGATGATTCTAGTTATGATAGGCGTAAGCACGGTGGCACACTGTTTGAGCAGAGAGGTAGGCATGGGGTCTAGGTCACATTGTTTGCTGGGAAAGGAGAGTAGAAGTTTGGATACCTCTTATTCAGTCGTAGGAGTGAAGCTGGATAAATTGCATGGAGATTGTGGGGGAGGAGGGTAATGAGGAGAGGTGGTTTGAGTAATAGTGGAAGGCTTAAGGACACTGCGAATCTTGGAGATTTTTCCAGAGAAGAAATTAGCAAAAGATTCAGCAAGTTCTGACAGGGAAATGGATTGGGGAGAGGTTTTGAGTGTTTGCGGTGGACAAGATCATTTACAATCTTCCAGAGCTTTCGTGGGTTAGAGCTATATGTTGAAATGAAATGACGCTAGAATTGTACTTCAGAATACATATGGGAGTGATGATAAAGAGAAGGAACCAGGTGTGACAGTTGACTTTTCCCTATGAAGAATGTTATTCAGAGATTTCCAGAGTAGACGATGATTAGAAGAATTTTGTTTGATAAGATTAGTTAAATAGTTAGATTTGGTTAAAGAAATCAATTTACGGACAATTTTTCCTTAGTCCCTGAATTTCTGCCTGTCACTCGGTAGAAGAATCAAACCTACTAAGAGTAGTACTAGAAGGAAGTGTGGCGAAATTAGGCTATAGCGTAGAACCCTTAATAGCAATAGACGCAAGTGAGCGATTAATAATTCATGAGCTTAATCCTTTGACAGGTAGCCGCCCGCATAGGTAATCAGGCCTAATATAATAAGGATAGATTGACCGAGTAGAGCAGTAAGGCTAAGAGATAGGCGATTAATGTATAGCGCGCAGCAATTAAAGAGCAGCGATGAGTGCGAGCTAGTGAGATGAGTGCATGCGTTAGTGGCCGGCAGAAACAGTATAAATAGCCGATCTCACCACAGATCAGGACCGATTGCCGAGGCGGCGTGTGAGAGAGAAAGGAGAGGTGCGTATATGTGTTTTGTATAATGCCCTATGCACCCTTTGCACCCTATGCACCCATAGGAACAGAGCACCCAGAAGTTAAGAAAGCACCCTTGAGATTAAGGGCACCTTTGGAAAAAGCACCGTAGGTGCCGTGCGACAGGTGCACTGGGATATAGGTGCGGCGCGACAGGCGCAGAGGCACTGAGCTATAGGTGCGGTGCGTAGGTGCGGTGCGAGGCACTGACCGTAGGGCGGTGCGTTGGTGCGGTAGAGGCACTGAGCGTAAGGAGGCGCGATAGGTGTGGAGAGAGGTAAGGTGCTCGGAGAGAGGCAAAGTGCACGGAGTGAGGTAAGGTGCGCAGGTAGAGAGGTGAGGCGCACGGAGCCAGATAGATAGAGGTGAAAGGGCGCTTTAAGGAAGGGATTAAGCGTGGAACGTCGGAAGAAAGTGCAGGTAAAGTGCGCAGAGTGACAGGTGGTAGTAAGAGAGCCTGAGATCTTAGCCAAAAAGCTAAGACGAACGACCACGTGCCTTAGAGTGAGTCTAAACCCCGTGTGCGTCGAACCGGGCGGAGCCATCTGGAGTTAAGGAGGCGTAGGAACCTCGATAGGCCCGGTTCGCCGCAGAAAGATGAATGGGAAACCACAGAAAGGGCGACCAAGGACATCGATGCTGGAGTGGATGTTCGACACTACGGGGAAAACAAGTATTCAGCCCTGAAGATAAAAGCTCAAGATAGAGAGGAGTGGCGACGATGGAGTGTGGAACCTGTCCTTGGACAGAGCACCTGAAGAAGAAGAACTTGGTAGACGAGAAGACTTTCATCGTCGTTCCAATTGGCTGCGACATCGCCTAGCTTCAGCAATGCCAGAATTGAACCATGGTTGAGGTGGTCGGGTTTCAACCTTTTTAGTTTTAAAAGGAATAAGTCTATCAAGAATATTAATAAGAACAGAAGTAAATTGAGTTGCAAATTCAGAAGCGGTCTCTGCAGGATTGGTAAATAATTCAGAGGTAGAAATAGCAGTCTTAAAAGCTATTAAATCAAGCTTAGACTGACAGATCAAGATTCTATGTTTGGCGCCTATCTACGGCAGCCTGCACATGTTGTGTGTGCCTCGTTTCGCCGTCGTTTCTCGGCATTTGCTGACGCTCTGTACGTGAATTTTGCGCCGAACATGAGGACTGCTTCTCGTTGGTCGGTTTGCTGAGGAGTTTTAGCCGTCCTCTTCTGTTTCGCGTCGTTCTGGAAGTATCCAGTCGGTCTCACCGCTGTGGGCTGGACGCCACCATGTTACTTATTGTTGTAGCGCTAGGCAGCTGTGATCGACTGCGTTCTTGACGTCGCTGGAGTCTCCATCTACGTGAGGACTGTGTTCCGCTCTTTGGTTTCCGACGCGTCTCGTGCCGTCCTCCACCGTCCACGTCGGTCTGGAAGTTCAAGTCGGTCGCTTCCCGTCGAGTGTGCGCCAATGTCAGTCATTATTAATTTAGTGGCTGCCAGTGAAAATTCAGCGGATTTCGGTTGACTGTCGTTCTGGACGTCGTCGGATTCTCCATCTTCGTCGGATTTGCCGATTTCGACGACGGAACTATCTTCTTGCGGAAGACCGCTTCTTTAGGAACTCACCGGTGGCTACATCTGCGTGGATAACTCCTACTACCAAGTCGCGGACTCTTACACCATCTTCCGTTCCTCGTTGACATGTCAATGGGGCTACAGTTTCTTTGAAGGACCGCTTCTAAAGGACTCTGCACCGGACTTCTTCACGGCAGCAAAGTTTTTTCCATCTTCACAGTGAATTTTAACATTGCCACCTTCTGACCTTCATTGACATGTCAGCGTTGTCAAAGCGCTTTTGATTTTGGATTTTAAACCATGCGTATAGCGCTATATAAATTGTCCTGGAATAATAATAATAATAATAATAATAATAATAATAATAATAATAATAATAATAAGACCATTGTCGAAATTTTACTGTTTTATATTAAGGTGGATATTTTGAGGAAAAGTGATCTTAACAGACAAACCAATGTGATCATATATATAAGTTTCACAGGGAGAGATTTTGGACATAATTGTTGAATTTGACCTGGTGATCAGGAGGTCCAGGAGGTGTTCCTTATCATGGGTAGGAAAGGAAACATGCTGTTGGAGGTCAAAGAAAGTGGAAATATAATTTAAATGAGAAGAGAGATTATTTTTCACATCCATATGAAAATTGAAGTCCCTGGAAATTAATAATTCAGAGAATGAAGATATTATAATTTCCAGTAGGGACTGTTATTCACAAAAAAATCAGAACGAGGCATTGAGTGAGGTCGATATATATATTAAAATGTAATAAGCTTGTTACCCGATTCAAGTACAGCCATTACAGCTTCAAAGCTTTTTGAACAAGAGATAGGTAAGGGCTTCTTAATTAATTTCAAATCAGATTTTAAAAGAAATGCAACTCCTCCGCCAAATCCAGTTTGGCGAGGTTCATTTAGCATGTGGAAGCCAGAAGCCAGGTGGCATAATGTCTGCAAGAAAAGAACAAGTATCTGATGGCTGTAACCAAGTCTCATTTAATGAAATAATATCAATGTGATTTTGACATAGAAATTATGAAGTGAGGATGATTTGTTTCTCAGTGAGCAAATATTAAGGTGGAGGTATTTAAGATATTTTGGAGAAGATGATCTTGGATGGCCGGGTTTTGATGAAGCAGGACCAGGATTTAATTCAACATCCCCAGAAAGAACTAAGAGAAGTAATAAAGCAGCAAGAGTTGATTGTTAGCAATTCTTCGTATGGGTTTGGAGCGTTTATGCCTATCAAAAGATAGGCCTATATCACATATGTTTAATAATAGTGACCTAGAAGAAATTGACAAATATGAAGAATGGATGGAGTTAAATAAATTGAAGGAAGCAAGGTTTTTGAATATACGAGTGTATACTAAGTTTATAACTTTTTATTATGAACTTTTTGTATAAATCTTATAAATCTTTAGTATAAGTCTACTTTAGATTCTACTAAGTATAAGTTTAACTTTAACTTTAACAAATCATATAAATAAATATATATACATTATGTTTAAAAACTTATATAAAGACATACCCATACCTTACTGCACTGCTATTGTATAAGACACACTACAGTAGTGTACAACTATAATGTATCTCAACTTAAAAAGTGGTTTTGTATTAAATTGTTATAAACTTAAAACAAACACATAAAGGGCAGCCGCCAGGTGAGTCTGGCTCCCGGAGGATTTCAGAAATAGAACTGTGGACCGCGGCCGAAAAAGGTTGTGCGCTACTGTAATAGACAGTTGCGCCTGCTGGGTGTATTCCTTGACGAGTCACTCACGTTCGATGGACATCTGAATAACATCATCCGATCAAGCTACTATTACTTGCGTCGGATTAGACAAGTTCGTCGCTATCTGCCCACCTCGTCTGCGACGGACCTCGTCCGAGCTCTACTGGTCGACTACTGTAACAGTGTGCTATACGGTGTCCCACACAGTCAATTCAATCGACTACAGGGAGTTTTGAACGTTGCGGTCCGCCTTAACTTTCGTTCCAGATGAAGAGCGGGTAGTGTTTAAGCGGCATTGGGGGCCGTCCATATAGTACTTACGCACCGAGGGAGGGGGATTTGAGATTTAGGCGATTTTGCGTACGGAAGCGTACGTACGGGGGGTCACGACTGAATTTGTACCTACGCACAAATTTCAAATTTATAAATAGCTAGAAGGCTGGTATATTCATACAAACATTTTATTTGAACACAATTATTATCTCACGGTCAAACAAAAGGTTCCGACTATTGTTCTCGCGGTTATTTAAATATTAAAAACATTAAATTTAATAGTAAACAAATGCTTTTTGACTGTAGCTAAAAATTAATTTTCACCGTGCGGGAGTTGCTAATTTGTACGTACGCATAGGGGGGTGGTTAAATAAAATGTACGGTGTGCAACAGGGGAGAGGGGGTGAAAGTATGCCTTTCTTTGCGTACGTACTATATGGATGGCTCCTTGGCTCACGTACCGCGCCCTAAACGACCCTCATTGCCCACATACCTCTCGGAGCTGATCGTGAGAACCACGGCGATCGAGCGTCGTTCTCTACTTCGATCCGGACATAGCAACCAACTGGATGTCCCTCCTCCTCTCAAGACAGCGGGGTTCGGTGATAGATCCTTTCGGTGAGGGAATCCTGCTCCGTGGAATTCACTCCCGAAGACGGTGACAACTGTGACACTCTCTGATCGATTCCGGAAACAGTTGAAGACGCATTTGCTTAACTGTCTTAACAGCTCGTTTTTGTAAAGCGTTCTTGATTTTGCCTCGATTGCCATGTTTACTGCGGTTAAGAAATCAATTGTCTTGTATAATAATAATAATAATAATAATAATAATAATAATAATAATAATAATAATAATAATAATAATAATAATAATAATAATAATAATAAATGATTTACAGATTGAACAATGAATACTTTGACTTTCCATATGGTTGAGTGACAAGTATACGGGTACTGCATTCAAGGTTTATAGTTCAATATTCTAAAATATAATCTCAGTAGTCTTTTAACTTTATATCTATTTTTATATAAATCAGGATTGCAATCCTTCGCTGTGCGATCCAGACACATGTCAGCTCATAGGCTCAGCATCCTGCGCATCGGGAAGATGTTGTGACACATTAAATGGCCAGGTAGGCTCAAGTAGTTTAATAGCTAAGGATAAATTAATTCAAGCTCCGTTGCTTTGCGTCAAAATTAAATTTAGCAAGTAATGAAGAAATGCGTAAATATTATAGTGCTAGCTGTTTGTCCGTCAAAAATGACGGGGTAATTTGGCTGTTATCTATCCGATTTTTGGCAAATATCCTAGCATTTTGCCCAATTATTTTCCCTAACCGGAACATGGCTTGATGAGCAGTTGAAGTTTGCCGAGTTTATTGCCCGCGATAACGCCATATGTAGTTAGCCATGGAATAGATTGGATCGCTTAAATATATTTCTACGTGCTAAAATATTCTTCCTCTTTATCATTATCATCATCGTCGTCGTCGTTGTCATCATCATTATGCTGGAAGTCCACTGTCACAACGGAAGATTATATAGAATACAGGGAAGCATGACACACTGCAAATAGAGAAATCATTAAGGCTAAAGGTCAATTCTACAATGACAGAATTCAAACTGGAAACGACTCCCGACACTGCTGTGCTGCAAAGCGTGACACAATTCACATCACAGAAGATCGTGAAGTTCTGTCACCAGAGGATTGCGCTCGGCTGTCAAATGGCTTTTCACAGTTCTTCAACATCAAGATCAAGATCATGCGAATGCAGCAAGGCAATTACGCAATGCCTCAACGGCACAGCTGCTAACCCATTGCAGTCTGATATGCGACACTCCGGTCCGAGGCTCGACAATTTACTGTCACTGACACCCGTTGAAGTCCTACGTTGAAGTCCTACGTTGAAGTCCTATTTTCTATCAACGCCATGCCGGTCAAATCGTCAACAGCTGATATCATCCCAACCAACGTAATTAAATCGTGTTCGTCGCTGTTCGCTAACCTTATCACTCAACTGGCTTCACTGTCATTCAACGAAGGAAAGTTTTCCGACTGTTGGAAGTTATTTTAGATATTTTCTTGAAAATCTATTATTATCAAGTATGATTTTAAAATGTAGCTGCTCACAAATAAAGTGTCAATCACAAGATGAATTAATCATTATGCAGCTTTCAAAGGCAGAAATTTAACTGTCGTTGTTTTAACACTTTCGATTAAAAGCTACAGTTTTTAGACTTCTCTGTTAAAACTCAGGCACAGGGTGGGAAGATAGAAGAGTGGTAACATCATTGGTCTGTAGACGCCCATCGTCTTCTGACAGACGCGTCTATAAATAAACCTACAACACACACACTTAGACTGTAGAGCCGACTGAAGCGAGTTGGAGATTGGCAGGAGCTCAGAGGTTGACTCAACCTTCACTCAATTGCAGTGGTAAAATGAGTAGCAATGACAACGTTGCAAAGGTAACCATAGGTTCGGCGGAATGACTGGCCACCGTCCGCCGATGAATGGCCCAGTCACCTATTGGCTGATGGCGAAGAACCCGGGGATCAGCGCCTGCTCCTACGGACGCAGAAGCTACGGATGAACTTCTTTATATAATAAATAATTAAGTCATAAGTCTAATCGTTTTAAGCTCCATCCTTATTGTTTGTCATAGTTATGGTTTTATTTTGATTAAGTTTCAAACATTAATTGTCGTTTGTTGTTTTCTCAGATCCTGGCAGTTGGGAGTCTTTGTCGCAGCAGCTCAAGTGACTGTGATCTGCCTGAACACTGTGATGGCCGCAACTCTACTTGTCCAGTTGATACATACATGCCTGATGGAACGCCCTGCACAATAAACGGAGTATGATGTTACAAATATAAAATAAAGCAATATTTTTGTAACTGATTTCCAATAGGGTGGAGTGAAAAAATATTTTCTGCAATTCGCAAAAGCACTAGTTATCAAAAGTTGTGTATGGCACTATATAACTTATATGCAAAATATGACCTCTGAGACTTAATATCTTCTGCCACCAACCAGAGCTTTTGTGACGTCAGTGGTATATTATGCTCTTTTGCTTATGTCGATAGTTGTAATGTCGAAAAATTTGTTCCGTAAGTTATATTATTGTGCACTCTACGAGCTTCAGTTAAGTTATGAATGTACTGCACATAAGTATTTATTGTGTTTAATGTATTTGAGCTTTAAACTATTTCTAAACAGTGTAATCTATCGATTTTTAGGCAATACACTGTAAGTGGTTTTGCTAATATGGCTGAAGTTTGTATAAAGCGAAAGAAGGAACATAGAGAAAGATAGCAAAAGTTTTATGTGAAGATTGCATAAAATGAAACTATCAACTTGAATGCAGACACCAGCTCATCTGAAATCGATAGAGTACTGAGCAAATTGCTCAGTACTCGAATGCGCCTGCCCAGTAGTCGGTGTCAGTATTGTCGTTTTTCAGATGAGCTGGTGTCAACACTCAAGTTGATAATTTCATTTTATGCACTCTTACCGTAGAAACTTTAGCTTTTAGTTTGTTTCTTCTTTCGTTTTCCTCTTAGCTTTATGTGCTAATGCTTTTGTTCTTGGACCATCTATGCAACCAATCATCATTTTCCTCGTCCTTCTTTCTTTGATCACTTAGAAATTCTAGTTCTTCTACAGGTACTTTCTTGTCTTTGGCACATTTTAAAAATGTTACATTAAAACATTTGCAGCTTGCAATATCAAAGAGAGTCTGTCGGGTTTCGGATATGAAATCTTGAACCTTTTGCTGATATTGTTAATTTCGCCTAGACTTGGGACGATTAATTACTGTTACAGTGAAAAATCACTGTCATGATGAAATCGAACAAGCTTCACAATCCGAATAATTGAAACGTTGGAATATATGAATATTAGGGTGGTGTGAATGTATAGGTGATTTTATTTTTTTCACGTAAACGACTTATAATAGATAGTCACCAAAAGTTGTCAGTATGCAAAATAAGTTATGTTTAAAAAAACTGAGGTTCTAGAACTAAGCTTTGAACTGCCCCATGACAAGTCAAATTTATATGTAATTTGGTTTTTACGATAGTCATTTACTGTGCTATAAATAGGTCTATTACTTGGTACATTTGCTGCATTTACTTTAATTGACAACACTGATATATGTCTAACAACAGATACCATTTTAGTAGCTAGATACGATAAGAAACAGGTTCAGTATGTCCTACACTATACTCTAAGTTATCCCAATACAGCAAGAAAATGGTCAGTTTTGTTACTCGAAAATAAATCACCACTACAGAAAGTCTATACTACATTAGTAATGTGTTAATTACATAAGTAATGACGTCATCAACTTCCGGTTATTTGAAATGCATAGAGAGTTCATTTCTGAGTGTGACTACCAGGTTTCATGGCTGTCATAGCTGTATCATTGTGCAAACTCCAGTTGCAGCGTGTAATAATTATTTTATGCTATTGTATTAGCAAGTCAATGGACACACATTAATTTGTTTAATTTGATAATTAAATAAGTAATGACGTCATCAACTTCCAATTGACTGATATTTGTAGGAAATTCAATTCTGAGTTAGACTGTCAAATTTTGAAGCTTTATCTATACCCGAACTTACGTTATGGCATGTAATAGATGCTGCGGTGTTAAAAATTCAATGGACCCAAGTTCGCGGACCTGAGAGCGCTCGCCGACAGTTCTTCACTTAAGGGGTCTATGAGTTAAGCAATTAAACATTTAATAACGATAGTAAGTATATTAATAATTATATAATAAATAATATTCTCGCCATCCGTGGCGTGGTCGCCACAGTATGACGTCATATATGGACGATTCCTCATATATTTGCACTGTAACTAAAATGGAATTAAGAGGCTGTTAAGAGGCTGTCTTTTCCAACTGTTAGAAATTCCCCTTCCAAGAATCATACAAAGTACCGTTAAGAAACAAGAATTGAGAAGCAGCTTAGTATTATTGACTGCGCTACAGCTAATATGCAAACATTAGAAAATGTTCTGCTGTTGATTAAATTCTTCTCTCTGCAGGATTCCGTCTACTGTTACGGTGGAAAGTGTCGTAGCCATAATTCACAGTGTCAACTGCTCTGGGGAAATCGAACAAATAGTTCCAATTCAATTTGCTATAAGAGTTTTAACATCGCTGGGTCAAACTTTGGCAACTGTGGCTATAAATGGCTTCCGAATTTAGTATACATCGCCTGCCAACAAAAGTAAGCATTTGAAGCTGAATTTCTTCTTTTGCGACTGAAAACGAACGCTATTCACCAAATTATTGATATATTCGATGCTAAAATGACCACTCGCAACATATTAGTATTGTTATTATAAACTTCTATAGCACCAGTTCTAATACTATAGAGGTATCAATCGATGGTACTCATAATCCTTACCGCAAAAGGCGATCAATTCCATTAATCTGTGTGAATGGAGAAACAGCAAGATAAAAGCCGAAAGAGACGTGACTTAACTCTACATTTGAATGTGCTGTTTTAATATGGAGCGACAAAATCGCGTTTAAACTGCAATGTAGCCAAGGAACAGCAGGTCACTAAATTAAAAAGCTATAGGGCTTAGAGAAAATCAAAGTTTAGTTCAGCTGATGCAGCAGCTCATGAGTTCAGCATGAAATGACTATAATAGGACCAGCCGATGTTAATGAATGAACTTTCTAAACACCCCCGCCCATAAGGTGTCTCATATAGGCTAGAGTGTCTCATATTAATTACGGAGCTCAAGTATGCAATTTGTTTTTTGCTCGTGATAAGTGTAGATTTATGAGGAACGCCTCCATGTTAAGATGGTAGCTTTTTTGGTAGGGTAGATTGTAGCTTCAATCGAGGGTAGTCAATATCGCTGGAACCGTGCTAAGGCAGTTGTATCTCAAAGTGGATTGGTTATTCGTGTCATGATCCAATCCATTTCTCTTCAGAAGTCAGCACGGTCTAAGACTACAGTAGTTGTCAAGAAGGCTCGGAAAATCCTCAGTTTGCGCGCATTCTCACATTAATACCTTCGTGGAGGACTTTCACCAGATTGAGTAAGAATGTCAGGACTGCGATGGTCTGCCATAGTGCTTGACGGTTTGACAGAGTCGAAAGCTGCGTTCAAGTCTACGTAAGGGACATGTAGTGGACGACTGAATTCGCGATTGATCACAGAGAAAAGTCTAAAATCTAGGATGTTTCCCCGTGGTGGACCAACCTCTGATGAATCTAGATTGTCAGGCCGTCAATGGATGTTAGTAGCGGATTCAATAGTGCGAAAAAGATGAGAGCAGATACTTTACTAGGAACTGACAACAATGTGATGTGTCAGACGGCAGAAGAATAATAAAAATGAAATTTCAATGGCTACATTGGATGCATATTGTCATTATCTCTATATTTTCTAAGTTCAAACGACTACGACTTTTGCATCGATCGTTTTTTAGATGCACTTTAAACCGGTGACCGGAAGATTTGGTACCGTAAGATTCGGGACGGGAAATTCGGGACGGAGAATTCGGTACCGGAAAATTCGGTACCGGTCATGGAAGATTCGGTGCCGGAACATTGGAAACGGTATTTTCAGGATGGCAAATTCGGTTGCATATGTTAGGCACTGGCGCTACCTCTCCCACCTCACTTCCTCTTCCCAATCCCAGGGTCCCTCTGGCTTTGGGTGGTGTCTATACTTATGTATATGCCTCTATAACTTTCTGGTTTTCATGGCGGCCAGCACTCGTTTGTGTGTGCCACAGATTCGCCGCCGATTTCGGAATCTACCGACGTTTGGCGCTTGAATTTTGCGCCAATTGCGAGGACTGCGGTCTACTCATCGGTTTTTCGAAGAGAATCTGCCGTCCTCCACTTTTTCGCGTCGTTCTGGAAGTCGGTCGCCGCCGCCGTTGAGAAGTCCGCCAATGTTTCTTTTGGTTGTTAGACGCCTTTGACTTTAGCCTTAGCTATGCGTACGGCGTCGAATAAATCGTCCTGTATAATGATAATAATAATAATAATAATAATGTCGACCAAAATGGCCGCCGCAAGAATTTCAACGTGACTGCGTGTGACTGTCGCTCTGGACTTCGTTGGAACTTACATCTTCGTCGGATTTGCCGATTTCGGCGACGAACTATTCTCACGGAAGACCGATTCTTGGATTTCACCGTCGGATGTTACCGTTCGGAGAACTCCCGCTACCAACTCGCGGAACCCTAGCATCATCTTCCGTTCCTCGTCGACCTGTCAATTTGGCTACAATTTTCTTGCGAAGGACCTCTTCTAAAGGATTGAGCACCGGATTTCTACACGGCAACGAGTCCTTTCCATCATCCGACCGGATTTTAACATCGCCACCTTCGGACCTTCATTGGCATGTCAGCGTTTTTAAACGCTTTTGATTTTGGTATTTTACTATGTTACAGCGCTATAGAAATTGTCCTGGAATAATAATAATAACAACAACTGTTTTATAGGAACGTAATGTGCGGAAAACTAATTTGCGACACAACTTCGAATCAACAATTGGTTCGTTATCAAAACTGCCTTTCAGTACATCCCAATGGAAACGATTGCACTGCAGTATTGTGCGACTTTGGTTTAAGAGTGGAAGATCCGGGTTTTGCGCCGAATGGTGCGTCTTGTGGAGCTAGAAAGGTATGTATATCATCATACCTAAGCATATTACCTGCATGACATTTTCTGCTATTAAGATCAAAGGATTAAAATCATTTAGTGCTAAGAAATTTGTAAAACTAATAAACATCTTTAAAAATCACATGCATGGAAATAAGATCTCAATTGCGGAGGCGGTTTAAGGCATTTATCAGCATATCCGCCTGAACATGATCTGTTCATCAGATCATCTCACTTAAAGACCTTTACCGAAGCTGACCTCTGCAACAATATTTTTTATTGAATATGACACTATTGACAAAATATATAGGAATAAAGCAATACTTACGCTAGATAAATGAGAAGGATGAGACTAAAAGTCTGTAGAAATAGTAACATACAGTGCCGTCCATAAGTCCATATACAGCCTTTTCTTGACTTGTCCTTTCAATCCAGCACCAGAATTCCATAATATTATATACTAGTTTGGTGGAAGTTCAATTATGCACTGATAACCGCAGAGTGTTTCTTTTTTATAAACTTTCCAGGAAGCATTAATTAGGAGGATTCTTCATGATACTGGAATCGAAATGATCCAATGAGCTTATTATGTCTCTCTCACCAAACTTAAGCTTCAAACCCTACAGCCAATCTTTGCGCGACAATTTGATTAGCCAATGTTTCATAGTCAATCACTTTTTTAGCGCTGAATATATATTCTGTTAAATTAAATTCTACGGACTTTGTTGATGACAGGTTTTTATCGAATATTACAAATTAAATACAAAATCAAAAGAACACGGCATGCGAATAAACACGCTAAATACAAAAATCACGATAATAACAAAGAGAAAATTCCAACTAGATTCACCATAACGGTTGATGGAACAGAACTTGAACAGGAGACACAATTTTGCCACCTTGGGAGCCTAATAATAGAAGATTCCAGATGCCAGGAGGAGATAAAGAGAAGATTAGCGATGGAAAAACAGGCCTTTTTGGACAGAGGAGAACTGGTAAGAGGAGAGCTAAATAGGGAACTAAAGAAGACTGATAAAAACACTGATATGGAGTGTCACTTTATATGCCACAGAAACCTGGACTCTCCAAAAGAAGGACGTACAAAAGCTGGAAGCATTCGAAATGTGGATATGGAGAAGAATGGAAAACAGGACAAGAAAACAGACGACGAAGTATTACAGATGGTGGACGAACACAGATCGTTATTCAGTACCATTCAAAGAAGACAGAGGAACTGGATTGGACACGTACTAAGAGAAGAATCATATTACTCAGAACCGTAATTGAGGGAAGGATATGAGGAAGAAAGACAAAAGGAAGACCAAGGAAAATGCTATTGGATTGGATGATGAAAACAGATACACATCACAAGACCTATGCAGAAATCAAAAAAGATGCAAGACGCAGAGAGGAATGCAAACAATGGAGCCCTGAACCTGTCCAAGGACAGAGAACATGATGATGATGATGATGATGATGATGATGATGATGATGATGATGATGATGATGATGATGATGATGATGATGATGATGATGATGATGATGATGATGATGATGATGATGATGATGATGATGGTGATGGTGGTGATGATGATGATGATGATAAATTCTGTGCTAGTATCGTCACTTGAATCACAGGCGGTGTTTAGCATCTTGGCATGGAATAGAATTCTGAATCCCTTGAAGCTTTTGCATATTTGATTTGGCCATACCATTGTAAAGGGTATTGCAATAATCAAGTCTATAGCTGGCAAGAGCATTGGCAAGAGGAATCTGAGTAGGTTTGGGCACAAGATCACGAATTCGTCAAATTATATGATCATTGATTGACAGGTTTTTTAAAATCAAATATTAAACCCAGGTTGCGGACAGACAGACTTTGATTGACCGAAATATTGTCAAATTTAGAGGAATATATGTCTTCAAATTTGCTTAAATTAAACGATGTAGGAAGAAGTAAGCGCTCAGTTTTTGTAGGGTTTAAAGCAAACTTATTACTAAACATCCGAGACTGAACGTTTTGCACACAAACAGATAAATTTTCTAGTGACACCGAAGAGGCTTTATCATCAAAGGCAATGAATAACTATATCGTCAGCGTAAAACTAATAACAGAGAAATGTGAAAGAAGCGATCCAAGAGGCATTGTATATAAAGTGAAAAGAAGAGGGCCTAAGAAAGTTCCCTGGGGAACACGACAATCTATCTTAACTGAATTTGACTGAACACCGTTAGGCCTACAGTAAACAGTATCACTGCGATGTTAAAGATAGGATTTTAACAACTCCGTTGCAGTAACCGATATACCAGACCAATGCTCAAGTCTATTGAGAAGGATTGCATGATCTGTTGAATCAAAATCTGCAGATAAATCCAGTGAAATAAGTGCAATTACCTTGCCATTATCCATAGCATTCAAAATATAACCATGAACATCCAGGAAAGCTGCATCAGCTGAATGAAATTTTCGATATGCAGATTGGTTGGGCAATATGGACTGAGAGAGGCTGTTAGGCTTTAAAGAAGCCATTAATGACGGCTGATCAAAGGAAGAAACGCTTGACATGGGCATAAAAATACGACAAGTGGACAAAGCAAGACGGGGATCAGTTCCTTTTAGCTGCGAGAGCACATTCTGCATTCTTGGTCACCATGGCCGAATGGATGTGAGGAGATTCGCTCGTGAAAAGTACAAACCTGATTGCAAGAATCTTCTCCGTTAAACATCCGACTAAGGTCGTCGTCTGGAGATGTATGGCAGCCAGCGGTGTTGGAAGACTCCATATAGTCCAAGGAATGATTAGTGGGCCAAAATACATTGATTATTTGGAGAAGGCTATGCTACCATCTGCTAGAAGTCTGTTTCACGGCAGGCATTTTTCCAAGATGGCAATGCTCCATGTCACTGAACTAAAACAGTCTCAGAATGGAAGAAAAGAAACAGGCGCAGGACCACTGCTTGCCCTGTCCAATCACCTGACCTCAAAACTATCGAGAACCTGCGTGCAAAGTGCCCGTCGAGATCGAGTCACTGATTGTTGCTTGGTAATGTATCATCACGCGGGAACAATAATTGATCAAACTGGTCCACTCCACGCTAGAGAAATGCCGCCTGGTTAAAAAGAGCAAGGGCTGGCCAGGCATTTCGGAACGAGTTTTTTAGCAGGGAGGCATTTTCGGAACGAATTTTTTAGCAGGAGGTGCATTTCGTTGGCCATTTGGTAAACTAATAGTTGTTAGCTGTTGTTCCTACTTATGAATCCGACGCAAGGGGTGAACTGCAGCCATACTTTTTACCTTCCAGGGGTGCAGTGCACCCTCTACGTTTCTCAGGGGGCGCAGCTGCACCCTCTGCACTCCTAGTTCAGACAAGCCTGGGGCTGGCAAATAAAGTATTAATGACCACCGATAGCATATTTGGAGAGGCTAGGCGAATTCGACACCAAGACAAAAGCTACGCTTCTAATTAAAGTGCCGCATGGATCGGTACTAGGACCTTTGCTTTTTGTACTCTATGTCGCAGATATTGGCGACATTGTCAGGTCCTGCGGGCTGGAGGTGCATACCCAATTACCCATCGGACGATGTGCAAATCTAGGCCTACTCTTCTTGTCTCCCCACTCATATGAAGGGACTCCGCACTCGCATCACTGACTGTATCACCAGGATTTAAAAGTGGACTGACGTGAATCCTCTTGCGCTGAATCCTCGTAAGACGAAGCTATTGTGGCTCGTGACTCCCAGAAGGGGGCACCGGATTAGTCACCCCTCGTTCCTGATTGACAGAGAGTACGTCCTTCCCACCACTGAAGTGCGCCTCTTGCTTACTTACTTCTTGGTACATCTTTTAATTTAAGTAAATTTGAGGACATGCATTCCTTTAAATTTGACAACATTTCAGTTAATCAAAGTCAGTCTGTCCTCAACCTAGGTATAATATTTGACAAAACCCTGTCTTTTAATGATCACATAAATAAGGTTAGCAGAGCTGCTCATTTTCAAATCAGAGATATTCGATGAATTCGTGATCTTGTGCCGAAACCTGCTCTGATTCCTCTTACCAATGCCCTTGTCAGCAGTAGGCTTGATTATTGCAATTCTCTTTACAATGGTATGGCCAAATCTAATATACAAAAACTTCAAAGGATTCAGAATTCTGTGGCTCGGGCCATTACAAAAACTCGCAAACATGATCACTTTAGACCTGTCCTTCAAAAGTTACACTGGCTGCCGGTAGAACAGAGAATTGTATTTAAGACTGGTGTCCTTGTTTTTAAAATACTGCAGTCTGGCCAACCTCAATATTTAAAATCTCTGTTATTATTATTATTATTATTCGACGATTTGTGAAGCGCCGTAACATGGCCATCGGCCAAAACCAAAAGCGCTGTACAGTCAAACGGTCAACTATATGATATGGTGAACAAATGCGTTTTCAGCTCTTTGGCAAACGTTTCAGGTGAGGTAATCGCGACCAGCGCATCAGGGAGCGCGTTCCACAGACGTGGGTTACCGCGAGTCATAGAACGCTCGCCAAACTTCGGAGTCCTGGCCGGAGGAGGAACGTACAGCCGGTGGCGGCTGCTAGATCTCAGCTGGAGACGGCACCCAGTCGTCGTTTGTCGTCGTACAAGGCATGCCAAGTAATCGGGACAGGCTGGGTCCCGAAGAGCACGAAAAGTTAACCAACACCGCTTGTAAACTATACGCTCCGGGACCCGAAGCCAATGGAGCTTGTCCTTCAGCGCAGGTGTCACATGATCGTGCCACCTCAAGCCGAAAATAATCCGGGCCGAGGCATTGATGACTGCCTGAAGTCTACTGAGCTGGTTCCCAGGTAGTCCGAGAAGGAGACTGTTGCTATAGTCCAGCCTTGAGAGTACCAGAGCACGGACAAGATGAATAGCGGCCGGTATTGTTATATATCGACGAACTTCCCGAATTTGCCGGAGTTGGAAGAAGCAAGAGCGAGTCACGGCGCTAAGGTGCCCGACGAGGGTCAGCGAGGAGTCGATGAGCACCCCCAGGAGGCGAAGCTCGTTGGATGGTGCCACTTCTTTACCGCCTATCTCGAACGGTGTTGGGTCGATAAGGTGGCCCCTCCTCGGAGTGCTCAGCCACAGCAGCTCCGTCTTGTCAGGGTTGAGGGCAAGACGGTTCGATGCCATCCATTCCGCCACCTTGAGCACACAGTCCTGAACCCGAGTTCTCAGCTCGCCGGTCTCGCCTGGGGGGCAAGTGGCGTATACCTGCACATCGTCGGCATACGCGTGGGAGGACAGGCTGAGCGAGTCGATGACACGCCCGACATCGGCCACGTAAAGGATGAATAACAGCGGCCCTAGAACCGACCCTTGTGGCACGCCGCAATGGACGGGACGAGGGGCCGACAGGGAGCCATCCCAGGAGACCGTCTGTGATCTGTCTCTGAGATAGTCTTGCAACCAGGCCAGCGCCGGGCCACCGATCCCATATGAGAGCTCGAGACGTCGACTTAGGATATGGTGGTCGACGGTGTCGAAGGCCGCAGAGAGGTCCAGGAGAGCGAGCAGTGCAAGGTTTCCGCTGGCCACAGCCTCGACAATGTCGTCGAAGATCCTGAGGATGGCCGTCTCCGTAGAGTGGCCCTTCCTGTACGCGGACTGGTTGCTGGGCATGAGGCCGTTCTGGGTCAGGTATGCAGCCAGCTGCCTGTTTACCAGCCTCTCAAGGACCTTTGACAGAAATGGCAAGTTAGCCACCGGACGGTAGCTCGACGGATCGGTCAGGTCCAGACCCGGGCGCTTGAGATGTGGGCGCGTGATTGCGTGCTTCCACGGTCTCGGGAAATCGGCATTCTTTAAGGAAGCGGTCATCAGGGATGTCAAGAACGGGGTTAAACCATCCGAAACATTATCATTCTACTAGATTTGCTGATTCATTGTTAAATGTACCTAGAACAAACATTGAAATTGGTAAGAGAGCTTTTTCTATTTCTGGGCCAAAAATCAATCTGGAACTCTCTCTCCCTCTGGTTGTCAGATCTTCCAATAAACTGAGCATTTTCAGATCTAGGCTTAAAACACATCTCTTCCGATTAGCATTTCCTCTATAGGCTGTCTTGCTCTTTCCCTCTGACTGATCTCTGCAATGACCAGGTCTTTTGCGGATGGATTTGAAGTACCATCGATTGATACCCTTGAGTATTAGAAATGGTGCTATAGAAGTGCATTATTATTATTATTTCCATCAAGTTTGGCGATGGATTACTGTCTCGCAGACGACCGCCCTCAAGGATTCGCCGCTGGATTTTCGCCATGGGGAGAATTTTTCTCAGCATTAACGCGGTCCTTTAAACATCCTTTCTGCGTTTTCGCTGACTCTTCGACGGAACGTCTTCTTGCGGAAGACCGCCTTCTGAAGGGCTCACTGCCCGATTTCGACACGGCAGCGACCTCTTTCGTGCCATCTGAGCGGACTTTCCCTCAAGGCCAACATCTTCCGTTCCATGTTGATTTGTCAGCGTTGTTGACAGCGACTTTGACTTTGACCTTCGCCATGCTACGTCGCTATAGAAGTTGTTTAGTGCCATAACCATAACCATTTATCATTTTTTGACATTCTTCGTTGGTCTCACGTAGTACCCATTTTGCATAGAGCCCTTAAATTATAGCACTTTCAAATGTCATCTAAATACTGTTCCAAACATTGCGTTCTCTGTTTTCACAAATGTGCCTCAATTAAAAGTAGAATTCGTGAAGTGTGTCAAAATTTCTCTTTTGAGTTAGACCGGATTCTATTAGTAGACATTGTGTTAAGATCTGTGAGAGCCGTTGTCTGTGATTTCATTTTATCCTCCTATGACTTCCTTGTTAATGCGCACGTTATTCATCTGCATTGCAACTCTTGGGCATTATTTCGAAGTTCAAGGGTCATTATTCAGACGAACATAGGCATTTGGGGCGAGAAGTTAGCAGAGTCGTAAAAACGTTGGACAATGGAGCAAAAGGTCGCGGGTTCGAGTCCCGCATGAACCCTAAAGGTCGACAGCCTTTTTCGTGGTGGCAAAATGAGGAGCAGTGGTAAAAATCCCTGCGATAAGTCGAACAGGCACGCTACGCGATACACTAGCCCCGTATTCGTGGCATTGCACACCTGGCTGAGGGCTATAGCAACGGAGATCAGCGCCGCCGTGAGGTTCTGGAAGGACTTTGACTTTGACTGACTATAGGCATTTGCCTTCAAATTCTACTCTTTGTATACTTTTCTAGATCTGCGTTAATCATACTTGTATCGACGTTGACAGCCTTCAAATGCCTTGCTCTGATGATTGCCCAGATGATCAGGTTAGTCTAAAGTGCAAAAACCGTGCATAAGTAAATCTGTTTTAATTGACTCAATTTAAGCCAAATTTACTGTCGAATGGTTTCAGTCGAGACTACTTTGCTATCACTAACACCCACACTATTGAACCATTAACATGAATATTTTCTCTATTGCAAGCATATACTGTAGACCACCGATACAACATTTTATCAAATGTTTTACTGCTTTGGAAATTAAGGAGTGCAACAACCTAGGACTTTGTCAGAGCAAAATCAATGAAATGCTGACTACGACGTCAGTCAATGAAGGTAGGAATTACACTGGTCTACATTTTTTTAAAAAATTTCTGCTGACCTAGGTATTTTTGCTGATTTTACCCAATTGAGAGGTGCTGATTCCAGATATGAAGTCAAAAATTATGCAATACGTCAAATTTTTTCGCAAATGAGGAATGCTTAATTAAAGGTGTTAAAGTCAAACATACGGGAAAATAGGAAATTCTGAAGAACCGATAACACGTAATATTTTTTATTCAGCCAAAAAATGAGTCTGTCTTCTAACCAAGAGAGCAATAAGAGCAATAGCTAGTTGCTTAAATTTAAGTTTTGAGAAAGGAATCTTCTCTTTTCGGATGCTCCGGTATAGTTATGGTCACAGTTGTCACGCTGTAAACACCAGCAGTAGTCTGCCATAATGTTTGAGTCCCATCTGCCTTGATATCTACGTTTCATGGTCTTGATGTCTTGATGGAAGCATTCTCCTTGTTCTTCACTCATAGCTCCAAGATTTGAAGTTCAGGTATATATGAAAGAAATGCAACTTGACACTCATGTTTGCTCCCAGTCTTCGAAAAGCAATCTTCGAATTTTGAACTGAAAGGTCATAATTCTCGACTCTTAAGTTGCCAAGTAAGTCAGTAATCAGGTCGCAAAAAGCATCTTGTCTACAACTATAACATCCCATTGATTCAATAAGTCCTTTGATGTTGATGCAGTATACAAACTCCTCTCCATATGGAAATATTTCAAAAGATTCATTCTCTCTGCCATGATACATAAACGTGGTTCCTGAAGCCAACACTGAACAGATTCTTTTCCTTCAGTCTTGAACCCAGTAACTCTGCTGACGACTTTGGCAGATCTAGGTCTCATATTAGGTCATTCAACTCAGTTTGGTTGAATGTTTGGTGCATTCCAGCATCAACTTCTAAGGCCACGAAATCTTCGCAATCGGTGTCTGTTGACTGACAAAATTCATCGTCGTAAGAAACTCCCAAAGTAGTGCAAATAGGTACAGGAACTTTGTTACAGTGAGCAACTGGTCTCAGAGCAGAGGGGAGATTTGGGTACTGGATGGAAGATTTTGTCTTTGTGGACATGCCTGAAATATTTACCAGACAGAAGTAGCAGTCATCAACATGCATGGTTTCGAGGCTCTCGCCACACCATTGGAACTAAAAGTTAAGACTTTTTCTCTGACCTTTAGTCACATTATGAACTGTCTGAGGCTTTCAACACATGTCTTGCACACTTTATGTGGTGCCCAAGGTTTTCCTGGTCACCCACTTTAACTGCGAAATATGCATGCTAAGCTTTATGCACAAATTCAGACACCTCTCTCCTTTGTTTAGGTGTTGTAAAACAACCACAAATGTAGCAAAATTTGTCAGGATCATTCCTGCACTGCCCACGAAGTGTTCGAGTGCTGGGTGACATATTCCATAGAAAGCTATTTAGAAGAGTTAAATTTGCTGCGACTTGTAAGCCTCATGAACGACTGAATGCTGCCGTCGGTTTCACGCTGCTTATATATAGGCCTATATTCATAAAATGCTGACGTCTGCAGTTTAAAACTGCCTATTAAACTGTCGTATTATTAAATAGTTATGCCCACTGCATATTAAGCATATCTTTTTGCACATCCTTATCTTTTTTCATATTCAATATAGCTAAAGAATTATAATACATAATGCTACATTATTACTGTAAACAGTAAATCAGTAAACAGCGTTTTGCGGAAAAACTGGACGTGATAGGAGGAAATGGTTGTGATTTTTGGATTCAGCGCACCAAAATACATAAAGATCACATGTTGTCTTCAAGTCAGCAAAATTGACGTAGACCAGTGTTATTATTGAAAAGCACTTTTGCGATAGAGCATCCGACTAATGTCAGCAATTTTACTTAACGAAAAATGTAATAGTAGTGATGAGACCCGAAAGCATTATGTTGACGTTTAAACTGCATAAGACTGAATGATTTACCATTGCTTTAAACTATAACTAAGTAAGCAAATTTTTGTCTTTCTCTCATGCAATTACTTTTTCAAATGCCTTACCAATTCCCCCTGCGCTGTTCGCTGCTTTTACCGGCCTAAAGCATTTGAAAGTAAACCTTAAGTGCACGATAGTCTTGGCATTTGAAATTAAGCATTCCTTCACATTTGAACCTGTAGGCCTATGACAGTTTATTCATACAAGCTTTAAAATGCAACCGAAGACTAGAACCGCATTTTTATTTGCCACCATTTCCACTGTATATTTTATATGTGGTTGTTCAAAGCATATCAAAATCAACTCAAACATTTTGTTGTCAATCGGGAGCATTTCTTAGATTCGCTTCTTTCATTTTGTGCAGCACGTCACGTGGATTAGTTCAATTGGAATAACCTTTTAATACTCGTCTAAAATTCTAAATGATGCACAGAGCTTCATTGATGATGTGCTGAAACATCTCAATCATCTCCAAGAAAATTTATCCGCTTGCTTGGATAAAGCCTTGCCAGAAACCCTTCGAAGACTTATTTTGTTCTCTTTGAAACTTCATGTCATAACAGAACATTTCATAACATAAATTCCATTAATTCCAAATTAATAAATTCCAGAACAGACCAAAATATTCTTGGAGGGCAAATACGAGGGAAGTCCAACCAAAGGAAGACCACGTAAAAAGTGGCTGGAGGAGGTTAAAGAACAAATAAAAATAGAAAACTATGGAAAAATGAAAATATGCGCCGAAGACAGGAATCGATGGAGACAATTCTCACAACTGTCAACCTTCAAAGCGAAGACGACACATAAAGAAAAAGAAGAAGAAGAAATTCCATTAAATTTGATACCATTCAGTCAATCTGTCCTTAGCTACGATGTAATTCTTGATAAAACTGCGTCATTCAATAAATTTTGTAATAAAGTAAGCGAAACTGCTCATCTGAAAATAAGACATATATTCGACGAAATCTGGTTCCCAGATCTGTCATTATCCATCCTCTCAATGCTCTTGTTCATTGTACATTGTGCACTGGGTGCCTGTAGTATGAAGTGGCCATCAATGTATCGATTGCGTCAAAAATCACGTCTAACTCCTTGCTAAAATTTTTAATCGGTTTTGCACAAAATATCCAACGACTCAGTGGCGTCAATCTGTAGTAAAAGTTGTGAGGGCCCACCTGTTGTTTTGCCTAACCCTAACCCTGTTAGCATAATTCTTATTACTTATTAATGTTTCAAAATACCATTTGCTTATAATATGTACGTGTATTATCTATCCAACATAACAATTTATTAAATAATCGTACAACGCTAAAATAGAGATTTGTTCAAATTTTTGTGAGGATCCAATGCCCTATTTACCCTCACAACCAAATTTTTGTGAGGGTTCGAACCCGGGGACCCTCACGGGATTTACGCCTATGCTACGACTGCTTCTAACCCTAATTGGGGCCCAGCACCAATGCCCCTACTCTACTGACTGACTTTAGTATTTATTGATGTCTATCCATATGTACACTGAAACGATAGCCCTCAATGCAGCGTCTGTTTCAGATACGAGTAACGCAGAAAGTTCTTCGACAACAGCTTCAACCTTTACAACAAAGATGTCAACAACAAAGACCTTAGCCACAGCTAGTATGTCAGCTTTGAAACCTATCAGTATCCAGATAGGAATAACAATCTAAATGTACATTTATCCTGTATTTATTTATAGGACAGTATAGTGAATTAGTATGGGCTCTAAATACCAGTTAAAGAACGTATCTTTTAGACTTAGAGAATAAATAGGCTACAACTGCAGTATGAGTTGTAAGATTTTAGTTAAGAATAGATAAGTGAATTCAAACAATTTCTGTTCACAATTTATTATGTTCTATCTATTTAGCTAATGACTGATAATAATAACTAATAACTATGGAACACTAGTAAATATAAAGAAGACAAAGACAATTGTATTCAGACAAAACGATATTGAAAGAAAGATAAAAGAGGTCGTCCATAAATTACGTCACGCGAATTTGGCACTTTTTTTACCTCTCTACGTAACGCGACGTCACAAAACGTCGGACCCCTAAAATATGACGTCACAACGGGCCGACCCCTCCTCCCATTTTCGTCTTCCGAAAAGTCTTGACAAGCAAAAAAGGCCATCCTTCTATTTTTTCCTCTCGAAAAACCATGACAAGCAAAACAAGGTCATAACTGTATTTTTTCCTCTCCAAAATCCCCGACATGCAATAAAAAGGTCAAAGGTCACCTCCTAAAATTGTTGTGCGTGACGTCACATTTACGGACCCCCCCGTCGTCACACTTCGTCACAAATGGCCGGACCCCCAACCGCGTGATGTAATTTATGGACGACCTCAAAGTGAATAAAATTGAGTTAGAGAATGTGGAAAATTTTACATATCTTGCGAGTAACATGGCCTATGATTTGGACTATAAGAAAAGGATCAAAATAAGAGGAGAAAATCTTTAGAGAATCTGACCACAATGGACAAAGTTTGGAAGAGCAAATGAAAACGTATTGTAACAAAATAGAAAGTACTCGAAACATCCATTTTAACCTGCTTTCTTTGTGGATTTGAGACATGGACTATTACAAAAGACTTGAAAAGAATAATACTTGCTTTTGAAAAGAATTTCTACAGGAAAATACTGAGAATTAGATGGGCTAAGATGATCGGAAAGAGGAACTATAGCGGAATAATTCAAATAGCCTAATAGTAGCCTTGTTGCAAAATGCGATGCAGTGAAAACTGCGTCCCTTTCGAGGCATCGCCGAATTGAAAGATGACTGAAATGATCAAAGACCTGATGTTAGGAATAATGGATAGTTCTAACAGGAAGGGAAGGCCACACAGAGAATGGTGTGACGAAGTTATGGAATGGCGAGGAGGCAGTCAGCAAGACTTAAGTCACAGAGTTCTAAATAGAAGGGACTGGCAACGGACTGTGAGGATGGCGTCATACACAAACGAGTGCTGAGTCCATGGTTATTCATGATGATGGCGATGACGATGACGACGATAATGATGCTGATGACGATGATGACAACGATGATGATGATGACGATGATGATGGTGGTGGTGGTGATGATGATGATGATGATGACGATGATGATGTTGGTGATGATGATGATGAAGTTAAGGAGTGTTCGAACATATCGGTTTGTCCTATAGAGCCAAACAGAAATTGTTAATATGATCGGGTTTCCAACGTATTTATGAGATTATTTCCTATTGAGTATTTGAAAGTCGTAATCTCTTGATTTTGATGCTTCATTGCAGCTGCGTCGCCATCGGGAAGTCCCACAGTACCAATTCTAGCGGCATTCTTGGGCTTAGCCGTAGCTCTGAGTCTTGGCCTTGGTTGTTATGCTTTCTTTTCTTCCTCTCAAGCAGCAAGTCTTCAGAACCCAGTTTCTGTCTCAAGATTCCCTTCGAACGCTAATGAAATACCAGGCGTATGTTCTGTCGACTTTTCTCCTTTATCAAAAACACAATTCAATATAAGAGTGAAACGGTGTTCTAAATTTTTATATTTTAGAAATTTATTTAAGAGAAATTGCTTAGTATGGAATCTGTCTCGATCCATACATTCCAGCTATAACTTACTGTAATGCCAAGCTTCCTAGATTAATTTTTAAACTTTTTTATGTCTGACTGAATTTTTAGCGAATGGCAGTGTTAAGAAATTATCCGAACAACCGAGGCTCGTACTTCAATTAAAGGCTTCGAAATCACTCAAACTGAGCTTATCAATGGGAATCGAATATTCACACGACTACTGACCAAGACCTATTTTATTCCATTAGTAAATGAATAATCATCTGCTTAGTACAGCTTTTCCCATAATTCAAACTACACTTAATGGAAACTTCAGACAAACTGTCTAAGCATTATGGGACTCTTGTTGATTTTATTAGCCTTGTACGAACCTTTCTGTATAATATGATATTTGTAATAGTTTAGCAATCATAGCAATTGTATAACGTGGAATTTAAGTGGGTAATATGCTAGTGATTAATGTATACGCTCTAAGCTTTAGACTAGTTATAAACTGCGGTAACTGTATAGCCATTATACTTATTAGGCGGCTCAGTGTGTAAACAATTGGTCAAACCTTCATTTTAGACTACTCAACTATTCGCCCCGTTTTCCGACTGAAATTCTCGCAAATATAAATTGTTCAAGATAGTGGTTATTACTATCAGTCGCATTTGCATGCTACCTAATTTAATTAAAACAGTTGAGACTTTGGCTAGAAATTTACTACAAGTGTAATAGAAATTATAGTAGACTTAGTCGTATAGAGCATGAGTCGAACGAACTTAAAACGTCTTCATAAGGTTTCTATCTTAATAGTTTGATGGCCTTAACATCGCATTATCATAATAGATATTATATTATATTATAATAGATATATCATAGATTTATTGTTACTTCAGACAGTAATCAGAGCGATTATGTTTTTTGCAATCTGTGCGCTTAGACCTTTGGTCAAATATAAATATATATCTATCTGCATCTCCAATTCCGTGTTATCCTTCTTGTGCTTGGTCGATGACTCGACTCGGTTGCCCATGAAATAAAGCACGAAACTTTTAACTATAGGTTGATAATTCGTTCTATTTTATCCGCTTCGAGGATTAATTTAGCCGACATCTCCATTTAATGCAACTTCCACCGTTGTTTACTGATCAGGTCATAGTTATAGTAGTAGGCTATACCAATATAAATATAATATTATGTAGCCAAAGGGGAAGACAAAGGATAAATAATACAGACAGTCTAAGAAAATCACCAAGAATTAAAGACAACATCGAACTGATAATGAAAGCCAGAAACAGAGAAGAGTGGAAATTCATGGTCGCCGATATAGCAATTCATGACACATGAAGAAGGAGAAGAAGAAGAAGAAGAAGAAGAAGAAGAAGAAGAAGAAGAAGAAGAAGAAGAAGAAGAAGAAGAAGAAGAAGAAGAAGAAGAAGAAGAAGTAGAAGAAGAAGAACGGCATGTGCGCAGTGACGTGCAGAGAGTGGTGGGCGCCCTGGGGCCAAGTCGACAAAAAGTTCGCCGAGTCATTTTTGGTGCCCCCATCTGGGCGTCGCCTGGAGTCACCGTCCCCTGCACGCTACTGCATGTGCGTGCCTGCCATGATGACGCTGCCTATTCACAGACCCCGACCACACCGATCTTTATTATCTTTAGCTGAGCCACGGGGCCACAGGCGCCGATTATTATTATTATTATTATTATTATTATTATTATTATTATTATTATTATTATTATTATTATTATTATATGGTTGTTTTGTCCGGTGGGGATTAGTAGTTGAGCTCGATTACTCGAACGGAGGAAAGAGCGATGCTCAATTAAAGCGGATGTTGTAACTAAGAACTCTCTTTCTATCGCCAGGTGGCCCGCCCAGTCCGTTCCACACGAGGTTGATCAACTTCACTAAGGCACGTAGTGTACGTTGGCCAGGAAGTCTTCCGTGCGATTAGGACATAATGTACCTCATATCTTTCGGTCTTCCCTTCAGGCTCTCTACCTGATCTCCACTCGATTTATTGGTACCTCCAAACCTTAATACACTGCAGTGGCGGCTCCACCGGGGGGCCAGAGGGGCCCGTGCCCCCCCAATTGAGTGCCTGGCCCCCCAGTGGCCCCCCAGTTGGGACCCTATACTTAATGCTACATACATTAAACAACAAATGGTTGGCCCCCCATGATTAGAAGTTGCCACCCCAACGGCCCCCCACTTGCCAAATCCTAGAGCCGCCACTGATACACTGGCTGCACCGATAATGGACTGCCCATAAATGCCGTCACGCACTTGGGGGAGGGATTCAAACATTTGTGACGATGTGTGACGACGCTATGTTACCGCAAATGCTATGTTACCGCAAAGTTGAACGTATTTTACACTTATAAATCATTTTCTTTAAATTTGAAAGAGTTTCTGAATTTCGCTTCAACTATGATAATTAAAATGAGTATTTTCAAACGAATTCATTGCAATTCCCGATTCATTCAAGAAATAAGTGAATTGAAACATTAATTTTGACATTAGAAAGAGGGGTTAACGCGTTGTGACGTAATGTTTTAGGGGTCTGACATTTTGTGACGACTTGTGACGAGAAGAGGGGAGTCAAAAAACTTCCAAAATCGCGTGACATAATTTATGTGGACGGCCCCTAACTCTTATATGCCTGGTACCTCTCTCTCTCTCTCTCTCTCTCTCTCTCTCTCTCTCTCTCTCTCTCTCTCTCTCTCTCTCTCTCTCTTCGCTATCTCTCTCTCTCTCTTCTCTATCTCTCTCTCTTCTCTATCTCTCTGCCTTTGGCACCAACCTTCCTAGTTCTTGGTACCGCTGGTACCGTTGTCTCTGGTACCACTCCCCCTTGACTTCTACTGGCACCACTGGTACCGTTCTCTCCCGGTACCGTTCTATCGCTTGGTACCACTCACTATACGCTCTTGGTAACGCTGGTGACACTTCTCTTTAACTGCTGATGGAATCGCTGGAACTACCCTATCTCTCTCACTGGTACCATTGGTGCCACTGCTTGTAACGCTCGTCTTACTCTACTGGTACCGCTATTTCTCATCTGGGCCTCCGGTACCGCTCCTAGTCTACCGTTGGTACCGCCTGGTACCGCTCCTTTTCCCCAAATGGTACCGTTGGTACCGCTTTCCTCAAGGTCAAACTCACCTAGAAAAGGTCTTTCCCTAGTGTTGTCAGTGAACTTTTTGAAAAAACCAGAACGTGCCCTTAAAACCCCCAGATAAAAACCAGGTTCGCAAAAAGGTCCAAGAAGATGATAAAATTCATTTTAAAAACGTGACAAACCTGAACAATTTCGTAACTTCGTCTCCAAAAAGTCTTGACGAGCAAAAAAGGTCTTCATCAAGTAAACTTTATCCTATTCAAATATTAATAGAGTCCTGACAAGCAAAAAAAGGTTGTCAACCATGGAGTACATCTGAAACTCCTAATTTTCTAACTTTCACTGCTGCAAATCTGGCAATTTTATAAGTTTTCGCAGATTAAAAAAAACATATTCCAAAAAACCAGCCAACCAGACGAGGCTAAAAAACAAGATCTGGTTGGAAAAAACCAGCACTGGCAACACTGCTTTCCCATTTCCAAACACGCGCTGACCCTCGACTCACCGGCCCCGTACATTGTCTCGGACCTTCTTTTATGGAGCTCAATGGCCACTAAAACGAGGGTGTCTAAAACTCATTCTGTTCCTACTTTAATATATCTTATGGACTACTAGGGCCACCTATTGGATAATCATGTCTCATGTTCTTTGGATTTGAAAACTTAATTCTACGTAATTATTATTATAGCGGGACCTCAGATTTAATTCAATCGTACTACTAATCTTTTCATTAGCCTATTTGTGATTTCTCTACATAATAGTTCTTCTTCTTCTTCTTTTTCTTTTTCTTCGTCTTCTTCTTCTTCTTCTTCTTCCTCTTCTTATTCTTCTTCCTCCTCTTCTTCTTCTTCTTCTTCTTCTTCTTCTTCTTCTTCTTCTACTACTACTACTACTACTACTACTACTACTACTACTACTACTACTACTACTACTACTACTCATAGTCCCATCAGGAACCGTTGAGGCCAGTTGCGCTCTTCGTGATCTGACGCCATTTCGCTCGGTTTTGAGCTGCATGTACAGCATCTCCGATACTCACCCTAGTCCACTCAGTAATGTCGTCTCTTCATCGTCTTCTGGGTCGTCCTTGCATTCGGGATCCTTCCATTGTACCTTCCATGCAGACCTTTATTAATCTTTTGTCCTCCATCCTGACAATATGCCCAAACATCTGCAGCTTTCTTTTCTTGATTGTGGCGACTATGTCTTGTACTTCGCCAATTCGACGTCTTACTTCTTTGTTAGTGATTCTCAGCTCCCACCATATCTTCAGAATACGTATGTCTACATAATAGTCAAACAGGATTAATCTAGTACTTAGGTTTATTTTACACGAAATTACACCAGTAGACATTTTTATTTACTCATTCAATACATTGGATCTGTCAGCCACTATAAGACTAAGAAGTGTTGTTGAGTCTCTCAATACGTATCCTAAAGAGTTTCTTGTTATGTCCTGGGGTTCCGACATGCTGAATCATTGCTGATTTGTCGTGAAAACCCTTTTATTTCGAGGCAACGCCGTTGGCTATACTTCCTCGTCGTGATTTGTGGCTGCGAAGAAGAAGAAGTAGACTATAGAAGACAGAGCAGAGTAGAATATACTTCAAGACACTTCTGAGTCAAAAGTCTTTCGAGTGTGAAATCGGGAAGTTAGACCAAATCGTCTTTTCAATGCTCAGCTACGCTGACCATTCGTAAACCGCCAAATTGCGTCCACTCGCCAACCGCTTTTATTCCCTTATCGTGTGTTGCGGAGATCCGATACATAAAGTTGCAAATGTGCTTTGTTCGGCTCGGTTGCACATTTTTGTAGGCCTACTCTCTTTGTTCGTGGTCATGGCAGGTGAATCGCGTCAACACGAAAGCATATATTTGGGCATCCCCTCTCCTATTATGCAGACAGTGCAGACGTGCTGTGATATTTCATACATAGAGTGATTCGTCAACCGCTTCGTTTTCTCAAGAGCAAGACATTGGAAAGGGTGCTTGTCAATCATTACAAACACATCGCTATTTTTCTCCAGCAAATAAATATCAAGGAATAGAGTGGATTGTGACTGCAACCTTTTTATTATGACCACGATTGGAAATCGTTCGCTTGACTTGAAACCGTCTCGATCAATCGTAACTATGGCAATTTGGCGAGTTTTCGTCGTCATGGTGATCAGCATCACTCGTATAAACTCCACGAGGTACTTGTCTTCCGGTGAGTTCGTCAAAGCTAGTTTCATACTGCAAAGTTACCGCGCGCTGGGGTACAACGGTGTAGAGGCGCTTCCCGGGTGGCGGATGGGGGAAGGCCTGGTCAGGGAAACCTCCTGTCATTGCACAGAATAATATGGAATAACGTGTCTTGGACTGGACCAACTGTACCAGAAGACAACGGTGAAATCAAAAAGCGGAAGATCTTCGGGCGCAGACGAGGCTGCGGAGAGCAGGTGTCCAATTTAAAGGGGACATTGCGGTCACCTCGATAAACCGTTAAGTCCTCCTGACCATTGCACGGTGAATATGAGGCCATGGGAGGACACGAAACGAAGTTGCAAAAAAGGCAAAAAAGGAAGAGGATGGCCCAGGAAAAGCTGGATGGAGAATATCATGAAGATTTTGAGATACCAGATATCAGTAATCGATGGAAAGAGATTAACAACGGATAAAGATACATAGAGAAGTTTCGTGTCAAGTTATTGCCGCTGATGAGCTGGCAGATAACAACTATGATAATGATGATGCTGACAATGCTGATGGTGATAATGATGATGACGATGACGTTGATTGTGACGGCGGCGACGATTACGCTGGCGATGGTAATGATGATGATGATGATGACGACGATGATGATGATGACGACAATTATGATGATGATGATGACTGTATGGTTCACTAGAAATCAATCCTGAGCCTCATTCAGCGCCATTATAACAATGCATTGTCATCAGACGGTGGTCGCTTCAGACTGAAAGTCATAGTCCGTAGTTGAAAATCTACAGATCAGTCGATTAGTGGCCGGTTCCGTTGGAGGAGGGGCACGCGATCAGAATTACACGTGTTTTAAGTCGAGACCGGAAAGTCGAGAGACACTCAGCTCGGCGCACTGGCGCTGGCAAGGGTCCCGTCCATAAATGACGTCACGCACTTAAGGGGGTTCAAACATTTGTGACGACGGGGGTCCAGAAATATGACGTCACATAATACTAAATATTTTATTAATACCGCAATGCTATGTTACCGCAAAATTGAACGTATTCTGCACTTATAATTATTATACACTTCATTCTTTAAAAAGCATTTGAAAAAGCTTCTGAATATTGTTTCAACTATAATAATTAATAAATAATTAATTCTAAATAATTATAATGAATATTTTCAAACGAAACGTTAATTTTGACATTGGATAAACGACAAGGGGGGTTAACGCGCTGTGACGTCATATTTTAGGGGTCACATTTTGTGACGACGTGTGACGAGGGAAAGATAAAAACTGCCAAAATTGCGAGACGTCATTTATGGATGGCCCCAAAGTGTTCCAGTGCGCGTAAGCAACAACATGTAGAGAAAAGCACTCTTCCCACAGGTGGTCATAGAGTAATTGTATATGCAGTGTGAGCGAGTCCCATTACTTCGTTTAGTGTAATTCATTTATAAAAATAATTGATGAGGCACTGAATGCAACATGGCTGAATCACCACCTTGTGAACTGAATACCAGAGAAAATTTGATCGATGAATCAAAAGCCTTGCGGGGTTACAAAAATTTTGATTACAAATTCTAGTATTAAGATATAAATGAACGAGAAGAAAAAATCCAGATTAATGCAAGGTGATTCGATGAATTTCTTAAAAACAGAATCACTGACTTTCGCAACACACGAGAAAACAGACATCGAATTCGACGAACATCCTAGAATTGAAGTTAGACACGAGGACAGAATTATCAACCACACGCTTACAAAGGTACGATTCATGATGTTTCAGATTCACCATAGACATAATCATCGCACGTAATGAAACGTGATTTCCACAAATTTCTTTTCTTCATCACATTGTAAGCGTATTTCTTGAAGGATTTAAGGCGATAAACAGGAACAATTGCCTATTACACCTTTACAAATGTTTGAAATGTTCCAAGCTAAGGACATATATACAGCGTATATACACGGTGTTCCATTAAATTTAGGCCATTTGTATTTTGGTTACATTTATAGATGCCGGTCGATTTGAATGAATGGAATTATATATATATATATATATATATATATATATATATATATATATATATTCAGATTTCAGTCACTAGACCCTTAAATTTTAGCTCGGCTCAGAAAAGTAGAATTCTAGAAGTGGTGTTACATAAGTTCCTCTGACACGTGACTCACATTCCAATTGTAATTCAAATCAGGCGGTCGGTTATAGGTCACACGACTTACACCGAACCTCTGAATGAGGAGACATTGGTCTATCCCTGATACCGTCTACCTTCCAATCCATTAAATAATATTTTATCATCATTGAAATCTGTATCAGGCCAAACTATGAAGTAATTAGTAACGATTAATGGTAATTAATAGTAATTTAGTTCTTTTTGTTTCATTAAAAAAATTTAATCGTTACCAACATACACCATAGATATCATTATTCCGAATATTTTTTTATTTATACTGGCTCAGTACTATTTTTAGTTTTAATACACGCAGTTATTTATATGCAGAGTATAACTTGGTTTTAAAACATGTATTGATAATATCTTAAGATATAGAGTATGCTGAAAAATGGGTTGACTGAAGGGACCAAATATTTTGCTTCTAACTTGCTATTCAATCCTAACAAACAAAGAAAAGAATTGAACAATTGAATATTGCAGAATGGACGATATGGAGACATCAATGTCTTCGTTTACGCCTTCAAAGAAACATTCGTATTGAATTTGAAATTAAACCGGTAAAGAAATCATAACGCACGGTGGTCATTCAGTCATACAGTAGCTACTATACATAATATATCTAAATAATTTTAACATTGGACTAAGGGTAACTTGGTAAGTACTATTAGTAAAATGCGCTTTCAATTTCCCGATGCATTTTCTAGTGAGCGAGGAAATTAAGAATGAAATTGTTGGTAAGTAAGAAATAGCCATACTTCGAAAAATATTTTAGACTTGCGTTAGTGCACAGCAGTGGCGTAGCGTGGTCTCGTTCCGCCCATGGATCCTGGAAAAAATGCCGCCCCAACCTGCTCCTATTATAACTGACAAGCAAACAAAAGTCATCGCCGCTCCATTTGCCGCCCCCTTCACGTGTGCCGCCCATGGCTCGAGCCATATAGTAGCCATTGGGACGCTACTGGTGCACAGTTGAATTCCACGACAGACTAGCTGGTCCTGGCGTTGTCGAGTGCCTTTCCAAACTTGCTTATTGTTATTGTTATTGTTCATGACAATTTATATAGCACCGTAACATAGCAAGGGCCAAAGTAAAAGGCGCTTTACAAGGAACGTGGAAACGAGATATTAAATAGATGCGTCTTTAGTTTGCTCGCAAACTCTCCAAAGGAAGTGACGGACGACACGCTGTTCGGCAAAGAATTCCAGAGGAGGGGATTTCCGCTAGAGAATGAACGTTCTCCGTACTTGACAGACTTCGACGGAGGTGGAACGTAGGCCTACAGTTGGATTCGCGTACTGGACCGAAGGTGAAGCCGTCGATCGCTCGACACCGGTCTTCGAACGAGCGTCGCGAGGTATTCCGGGCAGAATGGATCGTGTAGAACCCGGAACGTCAACGAACAGCGCTTGGACACGATACGCTCCGGGACCCTGAGCCAGTGCAGTTGATGTCCCGAAGTAGAGAGGTCACGTGGTCGCGCCAACGCACCCTGAAGATCAACCGAGCTGCAGCGTTGAGGATTGACTGCAGCCTGGCGAGCTGACGATCGGGAAGGCCCAGAAATAACCCGTTGCAATAGTCAATCCGTGATACGACGAAGGCGCGAACCAGTTGTATGCTTACTTCTGATACAACTGATATCATAGGTATATTTAGCAACATGAGAATTAAGAGGCATTAGCAGGCACGTGGCCATCGTTTGCTATTGGACTGTTACCGAATGGTAAAATATAAATGGTTACAGGTTAATCATTTAGCCATTATTTTACTTTGTTTTAAATTATTCAGTTACTCTTGCAAATAATTTTTTCAAAATTCTTTTCTTCTTGTGAATAGAAAACTTTTCGCATCCACGTATGTCGAAAAAGTCATCACAAATTCAGGAGTCATTTATAACCACATCGATCATGTAAGTAGACCTAGTCTATTTCGTTAGCTAACAACCTTCGTTGTGAAATGATTCTCCAAAATATCTTTACCGTCAAATTGCACATTAAGTAGCGCTTTTGCAATGAAATATAAAGTAACCAACGATCTTTAGAGTTTCGGTCTCTAAACTTAAGCTAGACCATAAATGTCTCGTGCAGTGACCTGCTTTTAATTTTGCAAGATATTTTGCACCTAATTTATACCTTTATCATCTAGCGGCTCTTACTGTAGTATATATATATAATATTATATATAATACATCCTCTATTGCGTCAGCAGTTATTCTAGGAATTACTTGTCGGATTTAATATTATTTTTAATGCTGCTGACCGCTTCAAACAACGTATTGTTTAACCAACAGTCTATATTTCAGCTTATTCCTTATGTCCGATGCCGGAGCAGAATTACAGGCATACATGTATAATAGTTCAAGATTGAATCTTCTCTGTTCGCGAAAGAGTTCATTATTTTAGCAACATATTTGTCTTTCCAGACGGATAACATTTGTTACTACATCGGAAGGGTACAAGACAAAGAGAATTCGGCCGCTGCTATTTCTACGTGCAGAGGAATCATGTAAGAATAAGACATTCGCAAAGCCAACGGTCCAACGCTTGCACTCTTCTTTATTGACTTAGTAAAACCTGATAATCAGATCTCTATATGGACTGCCACCTATTGTTAACAACTGTAGGGCCCTAATCTGAGATCATCTGGTGACCATTAAGTTTTTAGCGTTATTCACATCACGAATTCTAGCAACTAAACATTTAATACAAACATTTCTGTATAACGGCATTTATCATGAGATTTTCTATCTGCTGACAAGCGATTTCCTTCGAAAATGAGCCTTTTGAATGTTATAATTTGACCTCTGTGTTGCCATTTGTTACTTCTATTTGGCGCTGTGTTATATCTATTTCTCGAAAAGTGAGAAAGGTTAAACTGTAGGCTATATTCTTACAATCAAGTGTATTTTTCTGCGCCTGAGATGGGTTATTCTTTCATTATTTTAGAGGAGAATTCACAGTTGCCAATGTATCGTATCACATAGAAAGAGGAAGAAATACTCTCAACGAACCTTTTGAAGTCTACAGAATTCGACGTAAGTCTCCGATTGACCAAAGGCAATGAATGGTCTGTGCCTTGTACGATATCACGTGATTATATTATAGGACAGTATATCAATGCATTCATTGCACTTTTTATTTTCTTGACAGCAGCATCAGCGGCTTGAACGTCTGCAGGCCGAAAATTGCCTCAAGGTTTTAAGCGCTTTTGATTTTGAACTACTGTATATTCCTGTTTACTGCGCTATATAAATTGGCTTGTTTAATAATAAGGTGACATTACATCGCAAGCAGAAAACCAGTAGGCAAAATAATTGGAAAGTTCGAAGAACTAACTAACTCGTGAAATAGTAGTCACGCAGATTTATATCAGGACATGTTACAACACAAAAACATCAATCGAAGGCACATAAAACCCTTCCGCAAATTATCATATGGCTGTCATAAAAGCGATGAGTACTGGAGTTATAGGAAGAAAGTTGCAACGCAAGGTTCAATCTTTCTGTTCCAAGGGCTGAAGTACAATGGAGCAGAACGATGCTAGGAAAAAATGTCAGCGGACAAAATGCCAGCGGACAAAATGTAACCCTGACTCTAACCCTAAACCACGACATTTTGTCCGCTGACATTTTGTCCGCTGACATTTTGTCCCCATGACATTTTGTCCGTGACATATTGTCCGCGGGCATTTTGTCCGGCCACGAGCAGAACTCGCCTTTGTAGCTTAATGTGATTTCTAAAATTGTCACTTATTTAAACGTCAATGCTTATATTATTAAACGCCAAATCGCCTTCCTTTCGGTTATTTCATAAGTGCTTAAGAAGTGTCTATATTTGTTTAAAAAACTAGGCAGAGACTAGGAATGTTTTATTATGTGAGAAGTGCTTTCCATCTTTTGTCGCCCTTAGGCCTACAGTTGTTCACTATTTAAACAAGATTTATTTCTGCTCTAATAACTTTTCTACTACACGCCTATATTTGATCTTAACTCCTCATTCGGAATTCTAAAAAGGTTAGTTGTTAGACAAATGGTAGTCCAAGCTACCTTGCTTTCCAATCGGCTTACAGTACACCAGAGATGACAATGGACCAAGGATCAAATGGGTAATCCATATGTGGTGAGAAACATTGGTATAATGGGCCATTGTGTCAAGACTCATTGGCCCGAGACCCATCACATTTTAAAGACTGCATGATAAATTATTTAGCGCATGTAATTTCAAGCTCACGCCCATTAACTAAGAAATTCTTGTATTTAAAATGCAATGTTTGCATCTACTCTGTGATGAAGCCGTCACTTTCGTATAGTAAGCTAGCGTTGATTTCATGTTCTATTGATACTTAATATTAGTTTTGGCATGGCTCAACGGCTTTGAAAGCATATAGGCCTAACTGCTATTCAATTTCCCGAGATCCATTGGTCACGAGTCATATTTAGTAGCCAATTGCCATGCTTCTGTAATCCATTTCTTATTGATTTTCTCCTTTTCTGGTACTGTACCATGGTGAGTTTAAAACAAGAGAAGCATACAAGCTAACCCGGGACATAAATAGAAAATGGAATCCAAAACAAATGGCCATCAAAGACAAAGATGACAAATTGCTAATGGAAAAAGAAGAAGTCATGCAAAGATGGACAGACTATTGCAGTGAACTATACAAGGCGCAGGCAGACCCGGCAGTAGTACAGAAGGAACTTGTAGAAGAATTACAGAAAATATCACCGCCCTGCTTCGACTGTGACAGAGACAACAACATCCTGAAAGAAGAAGTAGAAATGGCGATCAGAAAACTTAAGAATAATAAGAGTCCTGGAAATGACATGATTACAGGAGAGATGATCAAATGTGGTGGCGAAATAATTATAAACGAACTGCACAAACTATGTAACATGATATGGAAGGTAGGTAGGATGCCAGCTGAATGGACAAAATCAATACTGATACTAATACACAAGAAAGGAAGCATGATGGAATGCAAGAACTATCGAACGATAGCATTGCTAAGCCACCTTGGAAAAGTACTAATGATCATTCTGAACGAAAGACTTAAAACCCACATGGAAGAATACTTGGCTGATGAGCAAGCAGGGTTTAGAATAGACCGAAGTACAACGCAACAGATACTAGCATTGAAATTACTGGCTGAAAAAGCACGAAGGAAAAACAAGAAAGTCTACAACTGTTTCATCGATTTCCAAAAGGCATTTGACACCATAGATCAAACAATAACCTGGGCTGTACTCGAGTCATATGGAGTGGACCAAAATTTGGTTAGACTGTTAAAAGACATCAGCAATAACTCAAGATCAGCAGTGCGAATCTGCGGAGAACTTGGAGAATGGTTTAAAACAAGCAGAGGGACAAGACAAGGAGATAACATATCACCTATGGTTTTCATCACAGACCTGGAAAGAGCAATGGACAAAGTCAAAGAACATGTAAAAGGCATAACAGTTCAGGGACTTTCATTTAACAACCTTAGGTTTGCTGATGATATTGACATCCTAGAGGGAAATGAAGATGATCTGGAAAACACGGTACAGATACTGAGCAATGAAGCTGAGCGCTATGGACTGTCAATAAACATTGAGAAGACAAAGACAATGGTGTTTGGCGACAAAGAGATCAAAAGAAAAATTAAAGTAAATGGAATAGAAGTAGAGAACGTAGAAAACTTCACCTATCTTGGAAGCAATATGACACATGACTTAGACTGCAGACAAGAGGTCGCAAGAAAGAGCAGCAAGAGCTCTAGATCAACTGATGGCAATGGATAAGATCTGGAAAAGCAAATCAATAAGCACTGAAACAAAAGAAAATACTCGAAACCTGTATCTTCAGCAGCTTTTATATGGATGCGAAACATGGACCATCACCAAAGACCTGGAAAGAAAAATACTAGCCTTTGAAAGAAAATGTTATAGAAAAATACTACGAATCGGATGGGTCGAAAAAATCACAAATGAAGAACTATACAGGAGAATTCAGCCCAAACAAACCATGCTGTAAAGAGTAAAACAAAGGAAACTCCAACTTTTCGGACACATATGCAGAATGAAAGAGGACAGAAAGATCAAAGCTCTAATGTTTGGAATAATGGAGGGTGCCAATAAGAGAGGGAGACCACACAAGGAATGGTGTGATGATATTGAAGAATGGTGTGGAAGCAGTTTACAGGATCTTAGTCACAGAGCAACGGACAGGAAAGAATGGCAGAAAACTGTGGAGATGGCATTATACACCAACGGGCGATGAGCCCACGGTTAATGATGATGATGAATTGCCATGCTCTGCCATAGATATCACTCCGCTGAAAAGACTTTTGGTAGTTCGTGACTGCAATGTCCGATCTATTGATGCAAGAATCGTACCTGCTCTGGCGTTCTGACCTCTTGTCGCTATTGATACTGCTGATTGCATTGATTGGGAATCTCAGACACTGTATAGCAGTGGTTTGCTTTGTAATTGTATATCCTCGCATCCAACAGTATATCATAAATGAGAAATTCTCAAATCCCGTCGGTTCATATTGTCAAATCTGGCAGTCGAGTCAAATTGCTTGTGCCCCCGTCTAAAACGGCTAAGTTTGGGGACAGGTCGGTTACTCGGGACAATCCAGAACTGTGGAATTCACTACCGGACTATGTCACAAACTCTGACTCTTTTAGAATTTTTCTACGTAATCTTAAGACTTACTTATTCACCATCGATCGGGTATACGTAGGTTTGTAAAGCGCTCTTGTCTTTGGCCACTTTTGCCATGCTTATTGCGCTATAGAAATCGTCTGGCTAATAATAATAAAAAATAATATTGTGTTACCGTCAAGGCTTTCTTCTTGAACCTCTGTTGTTCACTCTTACACTATACATTTTGGATCGATTCTAGATAGACATCATGATCATGTACCCTATCGTCTTTGTTCATATGCCATCCAAGTTGGCATTTATTTTGATGACTGTTTCCTCAAATGTTTAGTGATCGATTGATTTGAAATTAATTTATCATAAACTAGACAAAAACTGGATTCCTCCTGTTGGGCACATCGCACATAGATTCAGTATTAGGAAGTTTGAATCTTTTAAATGTGCGGTTTAAGAACGTTCTACATTTTTCTACTTTTTCCTAGAATACCTTCTGCATGCAACCTTGGATGTGATATTTGATTATTTCTCTCACTTATAAAAAATGCAGTCTGAAAACACTCAAATTATTATTTTCGTAATATGTATCTCATTAGAGATCGTCTTCCCGAACTTGTCATTATTCAGTTGGCTAAAGCAGTTATCCAGTGGCGGTTCCAGGAATTCTTGGTGGGGGGATGACAAATTCTTATAGGAAGTTGGTGTTGGGGATGCAAAGTGAAGAAGAAAAAACGAAAGAAAAGAGAGGAAAAGGTCATTGTTTGTCCATTAAATGTTAAACCTTGCAAAAAAGGTAGACAAGCTAAAAAAGAAGGTAATTCGCAGTATTTTTCACTAAATTTTTTTAAAGACTCACCGGAAAATAGGTTGACAAGCAAAAAAGGTCATCCGGAACCCCGGTGGGGGGATGCATCCCCAGTCATCAACATGGTGGAACCGCCACTGCAGTTATCTAGTCGCAATCTGCAGGAACTCCATAGTACAGGATTCCTTAGTAAGAGTGATATCCAAAACTCCAAGGTTTGAACATTGGCTACCTAGGACATGTCTTTTGGTCTACAAAACCATGTCCTTCAATGAGACCATGGCTATTCGATCGATCTACTTATCATTCCATCAGACATTCATCAGGACTTGCATATGTTATTCTGCACACTCGCATTCTCATTGGCATATCAGTTGTTTTTCAGTGTTCATTGCCAACATCACTTCTTGCGACAAGCACATTACCATCTTTTAGATCGGGACTTAAACGACGAAACTATGCGCCGTGACTTGCTCCTCGCTTATCTAGCCTGGTTCTTCCGGTTCGATCTGCCTTGGATTTGGCGCTCCATGGGTTGACGGCCAATGCATAATGCTAGTGACGCATAGATGTTGATTGATTGATACATGTATAGCAATAGGCTTATTCGCTATTTTAATTATTTCAGGACTTGTAAGCAGCGAATTTATTAGAAGGTTTCTATTCACCTCAAACAGAAAACGAGTAAGTCTCAGTCGCTTTCTGTACTATATAGCTGCTTTTATAGCGCACAGTTATTAACTAGTAAGTAAGTAAATAAAGTCAAGATTATTGTGGTGACTAGTCGAAAGACTGCGTGAACACATTACATAAATAAATAAATAGCTAAATAACTAGTTCTGAATAGCCATGTTTTGAGACGTTTCTTGAATGTTTCGAGTGATGGAGATATGCATCTGCCCAATTAGTGAGCGGCCGATTAAAAATTCGATCCAGCTGAGCCATTGGCTTATTAATTATCAGTCGATGACCAGTTATATATCATCGCAGGTAGAGACGCAGACTGTCGCGAGCCTTTGCGTCGTCTGACGTAACATCGAGAGATGCTCTCAAGGCGTAAACCCTATTAAACTGCTTCCGTTCTTATCACGCTTAAACTGTTTTTAAACATTTAAAGTTATTTTTGAACGTCAGATCGAAATTTAACCTAAACAGCGGAATTTCAGCAATAGTCCAAACTATGACTTCGGAACTGTTAGAGTGAAAATTCGTACAGCGGTTTGGTGTGCTGGATTGTCAGGAACATTTTTCCAATTACTCTCGCGGCGCTTATATGTAGCCTATGCTTGAAACTGTCTTTTGAAGTGTTATCAATACTATAATATATAATATAATATGATAATATAATATGATAATATATGTAGCCTACGCTTGAAACTGTCTTTTGAAGTGTTTATTGTCGCGTTTTTCCTCTTCCTACTGAACTTTCGGGGCAGATACTTTCCCTGGGCGGTTATCAATTATCTTCGAATCAAAAGATCCCAAACTGGGCTCCAATTGTGGCGTAATTCTTCCGGGGATTCGCTTCGGGTACAGCTTGCTATGAATGATGCCCCGGTTAGTCAGAAGGGGAAAGCCTTAGAGAGGAAAAACGCATCTACAATAAATTTTTACGTGGGCCCCTGCCCTGGTATTTGGGCAGCTAGTTCGCTTAGCTCGCTTGAGAACAGAAGACAATTCATTCTTTCGGTCATACACGTTTTATTATATGCAAAGGAATAAAGAATCTTAATTAGATCGTCATCAATAACGCAGATAGTTCTGTATAGGCTTCTAGGAGAATTCCATGTCACTTAAGAGGATTTAATAGTCACTGAGGGAGTCGTGTTCCAAGGGAGGGTGCGGTGCGTACCGGCGGAAAATCTTCCGTGTATCCCCGAGAAGGGTAGTCGGGCGACGCATGGGTCGTCCTAGGCGCGGGTCCTGCAGCGGTTTCAGCAGAGGCGTCGTCCGGTCACAAAGACGGGAGAAGCGGGCTATCAGGACGAGGATCTGTACGGCAGCGTCTGGTCGCGAAGACGGGAGTCGCGATAGGTCGAGTCAGTGGCCAGAGTAACGTCGAACGAGTCGACGAACTGCGGCGGAGGATACCAGGCGCGGCGTCCACCAGTCGAGGCTGTAGCAGGATCTTCGTACCAGGCTGTAGCAGGATCTTCGTACCCTTAGACGTGGGAGTCCTCAGGCGAAGCGCGGTCCGCCTGAGGAGCGAGTCTACGGGCGCAAGCGCAGACGTAGTCTCTCTCCAAACACGAGAGCAAGCTCAAGTGCTGTCTTGTCTGGGCGAGGTCAACGAGGGACAACCTCCTCTTCGACAAGAGTAAAAACTCAGGTGTTGACCTCCCTTCTATTCTTTCTTCCATCCTCCCGAGGGCCGTAGGGTGACAACACTTAAGACCCTAGGTCCTTGCTTAAAACGGGTGTACAAAACACACTTAACAAATCATGCGGCATTTAGTAATAAAAGATGCCATTCGCTTGAAACTCGAAAGGTAAGTCACTTCGAATATATAACACAATACAGAAATCGAATTATGACCGATAGTTCGATAACTTAATTATAATAATTAATTAAAGTATCGATCGCTGAAATCGTATTACACAACGGTGAAATGCTGTGGCGCCACCTTGCGAACAAATGGCGAAACCACATACACGTATAGCCGCGACGTATAGAAATACGTCTCGCTAGAAAAAGGTTTACAGAAAGTCGCGAGCAAAAGAACAGCATTCGAGAACGAATGTCGCTAATTACTTAATAATCCAAGATACAATAGTTTCAACTTCTTAACACTACATATGCGTCGAATAACTGTCGAAAGTGCGATGGCTTAATTATAATGAATATTTGAAATACCGAACAACGCAAACGTATCAAGCCATGGTAAACGTACAAAGTCGCAACGCTATCTGGCGAATGAAGTGAGAATGTTCGCAGTATAACAGCGAAGCCTTACTTAATTGAAACGAGAAACGTGAAAAGAGGTGTGCGACTACGAAAGGAAGGCTAGGCCTAAAATTTTGTCACACTGCCCCCAACTTAAGCGTTTAACCGCCCTCGGTTAAGGTAAAAACAGGGCGCAGTTGAATAACAACACGCAAAGAATCAAAAAGACAAAATTCTTATCGAACGCATGTGCAATCCAAAACGAAATTCTACGAAACATAAATTCGATGTCATGTCGCACTAATTGCTACGAGTAGACAAGACATCAATGCGCTACATACGTCTTATCTAAGAAACTAAATTCAAGAAAGAAAAAGGTTTCGCACAGCCATGAGCCGTGTCAGGCGAAGTAGCTTATGCTAAACGTACAAGATCTTCAATATACTTAATCTTCAACACTATTCCACAAAATCTTAGACATACTATAACTACTAGAAAACGCACATACAAGAATATCACTGACCATCGTCAATTCTGACAGAGTGTTTCCAATTCTTGACATACCAAAGCCATGAAGGTTTATGTTTCTACATGGTCAGAGACTTCTTACTATGCATGATTCGACGAATGGACGACATTTGAAAGAAAGAGATAGATCGGACGAACCGACACTGTAGAAATGGGAACTCCTTAGATACTTTGGCGGCAGTAGGATCCTAACTGAACGCATCTTTCACATAGGTGCCGAGGATGACCCTTATATGGCTCACCAGAATTGGGTTCAATTTTCTTCTCAAGAGGGCGCTGCTTATGCGGGTAGACGTTTACTCTACATTTGATGCAGTATTGACCTGTGTTGGCCCAACTCAGTGCGGACATCCATTTGCGGAAACACTTCGGACACTTGAATTCGCCGAAGCATCGCTTTTTCCCTTGATAAGGAGTCAGACCATCGTAGCGCGGAAAAGCCAAGGGACAGTCTCGGATGAAATTCCCTTGCAGAGGCACAGGTGGCAAAGATAGCCGAACGGAGGCTTCTGACCAGAACCTTGTCCGAACCAGAACCAGAACCAGTAACCGAAAGTGAAATCAGAAGGATTATTCTTGAATCTCCGGAGAAAACATCCCAAAATGACCCGATCCCAGCTTTTCTGCTTAAAGAGTTAGTAGATGTCCTGCTAGTGTATATAACCACGATGATAAATACATCTCTGCAGCAAGCGCACCTACCAACTGCAGAAAAGGAGTCCATAATTCTGCCGCGATTGAAGAAGCAAAGTCTTGACCCAGGAGTCGCCTCCAACTACAGACCAATTTCTAACCTTACGTTTATCTCGAAGACCATTGAGCGTGTAGTGGTGGGTCAAATTAAGTCGCATCTGTTGAGATACGATCTTCTTCCAAGAACTCAATCGGCATATCGTAAATATCACTCAACGGAAACGGCTCTATTGCGTATTCTCTCTGATGTATTCGATGCGGCGGACAAAGGGAAAGTGACTACACTGGTATTACTCGATTTGTCGGCCGCTTTCGATACAGTGGACCATGGAATACTTCTGCAAAGATTAGAACAAAGGGTCGGGCTGCGGGGGGTTGCGCTCGAATGGTTAAAATCCTACTTAACAGATAGGACTATGCGTGTGCACTATGGTGGATCAGTATCTGGTCTCAGGAAAGTTGCCTATGGAGTTCCGCAAGGATCGATCCTTGGACCTCTGTTGTTCGCTATCTTCGTTAGTGAGCTTGATGACATAGTAATGCTACATAAGCTCAATACGCACTACTACGCAGATGACATCCAACTGTATCTCAGCCACCATCCCACTGAAGTAAAAGATGCAGCGGAAGCACTGCAAGCCTGCATAAAAGACGTAGAAGGGTGGTTAAGCAGGAATAGGCTCAAACTCAATCCACAAAAAACTGAACTAATCTGCCTAGGGCATAGGAAACAGTTAGACAAAGTAATACTGGATAAAATCAGTATTGGTTCGATTGAAATCTTGCGTTCTAAAGTTGTACGAAATCTAGGTGTTATGTTGGACGAAAATCTGACAATGGTTCAGCATGTCAACAAGGTTGTTGCAAGCAGTTTCGGCGAACTACGGAAATTGAGGTCGATTATACCTACTTTGACACAAGAAGCGGCAAAGGTGTTAGTTCATGCACTTGTAAGTACAAGACTGGACTACTGTAATAGCTTGTTGGTACAAATCAGCAAAACACAAATTCAGCGCCTTCAGGTGGTGCAGAATGCTGCAGCCCGCCTTTTAACAGACACAAAGAGGAACCAGCATATCACACCGGTTCTACGCGAATTGCATTGGATTCCGATCAAGCAGAGACTGATTTTTAAGATCATTTCCATCGTCGATAGGTGTCTCCGAGGAGAGGCACCGGAATACCTTTCCTGTGAATGTAAGCAGTTGAGGTCGATGCACAGACCGTTCGGGCTCAGATCAGATAGCACAAGAACTTTGGTCACTACTCGAACCAGCACAAAGATTGGCGATCGTTCATTTCGGACGCTAGGGCCTTACTACTGGAATGCTCTCCCAGCGGAGCTACGGGACAATACCACCTCTCGAGACGTTTTCCTTTCAAGACTTAAAACATTATTCTTTAACCAATCAGCAGCGGCGCATTTGTTCTAAAGTGCGCCTATTAATGAACTATCTAATCTAATCTAATCTAATCTTGTCGCAGTTGACAAAGGTTGAGTTGGATAGCCAATCCCGTCATTTCTTCTCTGAGATCATGGTCCAAGGTGACGGCGTCTCTGGCGAAATCTGGAACCTGGCATACAGCAGACGGTGAGTCATTCGGCGCAATTGTCCGAGGCTGACCATAGAAAGCCATGTTTCATGTATCGATACAATAAAAGAATGAGGGGTGTAATGTGGGACGGATGCAATATCTAGCCGTCACTAACACATAGCCTAATGTAGAATGTTGTCTAAGAAAGGAAAAGGTTTTCACACGGTCAATGCTCTGCGAAGAGCGGCCGTGACAGGTTCAAGTCAAAAGTCGCTAACTTACACGTCACACTTCCAACTACTTACTACATTTAACTGAACGAATGACCAGTCGTCGGCTAATTCGGTGTCAATCGTTGCGAATATTATTTGTCGGTCAATTACGGAAGAAAACGTAGGATAGTCTAACGTCGAGTCGAACCATAGTCGGTCGAAGAGTCTGAAACAATGGACGAACGAATCGCGAGGAGCAGAAACGAAGTTACAGAGATATGCAAAGACTGTAGAACATGAATTGAAGTAGGACACGGAAAATCTCTCGGTTTACGAACATGGAGCCACCTGACAAGAAAGAAGGTCGGAGCTCCTGTGACTTGCGTTCCAGAATTTTGCTTGAGGGTCGATTCACCGTAAATGACTGTGACAGCAATGAAGTCCATTATGTTGTGCATTTCGAGGTTGTAGGTGCTATTGCTGAACGTTTCGAATCACTCCGCCTGTGTTTCTGCGTCTGGTGGAAACAGTCGTCACAACTACTATACCTAAATGATCATTGTCTTTTGCTGAACAGTCGAACCACCTACGTAGCCTGTGCTTCAAGAAAGTCTGTCGAATGTCGTGCTGTTCGATTTCGAATCGACCAGTTATTCGGATGTTCACACGTGGACTTACGTATGGACGCATTCTTCCACACAGTACAGGGCAACCTATACCAACACTTCAACATCATGTCTTCTCCGCGCTCTAGCTTCATATACAATAGTCTCAGGAGGCAACGGGCGTTGTTGGCTCGTACCAGGATTACAGAAATAGAGCGAAATTCACAGCGTCCTTTCCCCCTCGTCGCGTCGGGCCGAACCCGACCGGTTAGTTTCGATAGCGGCGGGGCTTGAGGAGACGGTCGCGGGGTCGCAGCGACGCGCGGGCGAGTCGTGCTCTTCCCTGTCGGTTCCTAGCTGCGGTCCGAGCGGAGATGGGGTGTCCGGTTCGATCAGGACTTCTCCCTCGTTCACGATCGATTGGTCATTCGGCGATGGTTCGCCATACACATCGGCTATTTCTTCTGCGGGAGTAAGTAGTGCTGGCGAGTCGAGAATTGGTTCGGTCGGCTCGTCGTCTCCGTATGTGAAGTAACGCGAAAGTTTGTCCACATGGGCGACGAAGGTACGTCCTCTCGGCAGCTTTTGGACTCTATAGTTCAGAGGACCTGTTTGAGCAGTTATGACGAAGGGTCCCTGGTAATACTTCTCCCATTTCGGGTAGTGACGTTGCCGTTTCCGCGGCACGTAAACCCAAACTTTGTCGCCTATTGAGAAATGTTTGACGCGTACATTCGTGTCGTATTTCTTCTTGCGGCGTTCGGCTGCAACTCCGAGGTTGTGGCGAACGAGTTCGTAAGCGTATGTCAGTGTGTCCCTTAATTCTTGCACGTATTTTGTGGACTCTAAGCTAGTCTCGGAGGCGGTTGATCCGTAGACAATGTCCACTGGCATTCGGTTCTCTCTTCCGAATATGAGGTAGTTGGGACTATAGCCGGTACTTTCGTGCACTGAAGCGCGACAAGCGGCAGCGACTGCTTTTCGTCGCGGAATAATTCGTACAAGGCTTGGTTTTGGCGGCGTCCCTTGGAGGAGCTTCTATTCTTTCTTGGGGAATTTCCTCGGCAGGACGTGCCTTTTCAATCGCGGAAATGCGGTCGATCGAGGGTGGTTCAGGAGTGGAGGGAGCGTTGGAAGGCGGTTCTCACTTGGCTAGCCTCTCGGTGAACCATTCGTCGTCGATGTCCGGGAGGTGGTGTCTAACGGTAGGTCTTTCCTCCGGGTCCATGTCAGTAATCGGGTTGGGTACAGTCAGACGATGGATCTTAAGCTACTGGGTGCGAGTGGTGTATCGTCCTTATACTTCGGGCTTAATGTTCGTCTCTCAATTTGGACGCTTATCGTCTGGGAGTCGGTGTCTCCTTGTTCACAAGCGATGAATCGGGCGGGCCCCACATTGGGCGCCAATTGTCGCGTTTTTCCTCTTCCTACTGAACTTTCGGGGCAGATACTTTTCCTGTGCGGTTATCAATTATCTTCGAATCAAAAGGTCCCAAACTGGGCTCCAATTGTGGCGTAATTCTTCCTCCGGAGATTACAGTAAAATATTCGGGGACCCGCTTTGGGTACGGCTTGCTATGAATGATGCCTCGGTTAGTCAGAAGGGGAAAGCCTTAGAGAGGAAAATCGCATCTACAATAAATTTTTACGTGGGCCCTGCCCTGGTATTTGGGCAGCTAGATCGCTTAGCTCGCTTGAGAATAGAAGACAATTCATTCTTTCCGTCATTCACGTTTTATTATATGCAAAGGAATAAAGAATTTTAATTAGATCGTCATCATTAAAGCAGATAGTTCTGTATAGGCTTCTAGGAGAATTCCATGTCACTTAAGAGGATTTAATAGTCACTGAGGGAGTCGTGTTCCAAGGGAGGGTGCGGTGCGTACCGGCGGAAAATCTTCCGTGTATCTTCGAGAAGGGTAGTCGGGCGACGCAGGGGTCGTCCTAGGCGCGGGTCCTGCAGCGGTTTCAGCAGAGGCGTCGTCCGGTCACAAAGACGGGAGACGCGGACTATCAAGACGAGGATCTGTACGGCAGCGTCTAGTCGCGAAGACGGGAGTCGCGGTAGGTCGAGTCGGTGGCCAGAGTAACGTCGAGCGAGTCGACGAACTGCGGCGGAGGATACCAGGCGCGGCGTCCACCAGTCGAGGCTGTAGCAGGATCCTCGTACCAGGCTGTAACAGGATCTTCGTACCCCCAGACGTGGGAGTCCTCAGGCGAAGCGCGGTCCGCCTGAGGACAATTGGCCGCCATATTAAGTCTCTGTTTAATGTTGATGGAATTCTGTTAAATTTTCATCTTTATGTGATATTTTTACGATCAGAGCGTTTGAATTTGTCGACGACTGATGAGATAAATCTCAGGAATAGGTTTGTTTTGGAAAACAGCCAGCGTATCAAATTAAAGGACGTGAAGAGCAATATCTAAGTTTTTCCAAAAGAATTCAGACTCTGAATCGGAATCATCATCAAGTGATGAAGACATACAGCAGAAACCAGTTGCCAGGACTTTTCTTGCCGTGAGTGATGAGGATGAGGAAACGAAGAGGGTTGTACGCAGCAGCAAGGACAAAAGGTTTGAAGAACTGACTTCTATCATCAAGAAGATTAGAAATCACAAGAAGATTAAAGATATGTCGAATGTTCTGAGTGATTTTGACAACTTGATTCGTGCCTACGAGAAGGCCAAAAAGGTTACCGAGAAAGAAGGCATTCCGCGATTCTTCTTGCGGTGCATTGTCGAGCTGGAGGATTTTGTTACTGAACTGTGGGAAGACACAGAAGGGCGCAAATCTATGAGTAAAAACAACTCGAAGGGATTGGCTGCCTTGAGACAGAAACTGAAGAAATACGTTCGGACGCTTGAAACTGAAATTGCAAGCTACAGAGAAAACCCTGATCAAGGAGAAGAAGCAGATGAGGAAAGAATGGATGAAGAGGATTCTGGTGATGAGGATGACGACATGGACTTGTCAGCGCCTGCAAAAGAAGAGGAATCGGAGAGTGACTCTCAATGGGGAAGTTCAAGCTCTTCAGAATCGGATCAAGCTCTTCAGAATCGGAGAGCTCAGATGAAGAGATTCGACCTATGGCAAACCTGACAGCAGATTATTTCAGGAAAAAAGACAAACCTGATGGTGAATCTGATATTAAAAAGAAGGAAAAGGAAGAAAAGAAGAAACCAAGGAAACCTATTAAGGACGAAAGTGATGAAAACAGGCCCGATGAAGGATGGGAAGTTGTAAAGGGTGGTGTTGGTGTTCCGGCATTGGAGAAACCAGAAATTTTCAGCAAAGACACTGAAATCAATCATGACGTCGTTTTCAAGAAGCTGAACGATCTGATGAGCAACCGTGGTAAGAAGGGAACCGATCGAAACATTCAGATCGAACTGCTGATCGAACTGCGCCAGATCGCTAGCGCTCACAATCTTGGAGACGCAATTGAGTGCAGAATCTTATTTGGCACTATTGCAGCCATTCATGATTATAATCCGAACATTGCAGCAAGCATGAAAATTGAAGTATGGGAGCGTTGTTTAAAGCACATCAAGGAACTGCTTTCGCTTCTCAAAAGAAACAACGAAACTATCATCGTTGGCGAGCATATTGCTGAAGAGTCCGAGAAGTTCGATGCTAATCCTTTCAAACTTCGTGGCTGTGTGTTGACCATTGTTGAGCGTATGGATGAAGAGTTTACGAAGATGCTACAGGCCTGCGATGCGCACAGCACCGAATATATCGACAGATTGAAGGACGAAACAATCGAGTGCCAGATAATTGAAGAAGTGGAAGATTATTTGCGCACTCGGGCAACAGATGATGAATTGCACAGGATTTATCTGAAGAGAATTCAGCATCTGTATTACAAGTTTGACTTTAAGTCTCGTGATCCATCAGACGCTTCGGATGCTCCGAAAGTCAGTTCATCCGTCATGGATCGTCTGTGCAAGTTCACTTACACCAGAGACACGACCAATCGCATTCGCACTCAGGCGATCCTGTCTCACATCTACCATCATGCGCTTCACGACCGCTGCTTTGAGGCTCGTGATCTGATGCTGATGTCTCATCTGCAGAATAGCATTCAGGGTGCGGATATTCCAACGCAGATTCTGTATAACAGGGCAATGGTTCAACTGGGGATATGTGCGTTTCGTCAGGGCATAATCAAGGATTCCCACAGCTGCCTTCTACCATCGATTGATACCTTGGGTATTAGAACTGGTGCTATAGAAGTGCATAATTATTTGATATTCAGAGCTCGGGTCGAGCAAAAGAACTTCTTGCTCAAGGCCTGCTTCTACAGCGTCAACATGAGCGCACCCCGGAACAGGAGAAGATTGAAAAACGGCGTCAGATTCCATACCACATGCACATTAACTTGGAGCTTCTTGAGTGTGTCTACTTGGTATCAGCTATGTTGATTGAGATACCATACATGGCAGCTCACTCGTTAGAATCTCGTCGTCGACTGATCAGCAAAAACTTCCACCATGTGCTGCGCATGAGCGAACGGCAGGCGTTGGTTGGTCCGCCTGAGGAGCGAGTCTACGGGCGCAAGCACAGACGGCCAATTGTCGCGTTTTTCCTCTTCCTACTGAACATTCGGGGCAGATACTTTCCCTGGGCGGTTATCAATTATCTTCGAATCAAAAGATCCCAAACTGGGCTCCAATTGTGGCATAATTCTTCCGAGGATTCGCTTCGGGTACAGCTTGCTATGAATGATGCCCCGGTTAGTCAGAAGGGGAAAGCCTTAGAGAGGAAAATCGCATCTACAATAAATTTTTACGTGGGCCCCTGCCCTGGTATTTGGGCAGCTAGATCGCTTAGCTCGCTTGAGAACAGAAGACAATTCCTTCTTTCGGTCATACACGTTTTATTATATGCAAAGGAATAAAGAATCTTAATTAGATCGTCATCAATAACGCAGATAGTTCTGTATAGGCTTCTAGGAGAATTCCATGTCACTTAAGAGGATTTAATAGTCACTGAGGGAGTCGTGTTCCAAGGGAGGGTGCGGTGCGTACCGGCGGAAAATCTTCCGTGTATCTTCGAGAAGGGTAGTCGGGCGACGCAGGGGTCGTCCTAGGCGCGGGTCCTGCAGCGGTTTCAGCAGAGGCGTCGTCCGGTCACAAAGACGGGAGACGCGGACTATCAAGACGAGGATCTGTACGGCAGCGTCTGGTCGCGAAGACGGGAGTCGCGGTAGGTCGAGTCAGTGGCCAGAGTAACGTCGAACGAGTCGACGAACTGCGGCGGAGGATACCAGGCGCGGCGTCCACCAGTCGAGGCTGTAGCAGGATCTTCGTACCAGGCTGTAGCAGGATCTTCGTACCCTTAGACGTGGGAGTCCTCAGGCGAAGCGCGGTCCGCCTGAGGAGCGAGTCTACGGGCGCAAGCGCAGACGTAGTCTCTCTCCAAACACGAGAGCAAGCTCAAGTGCTGTCTTGTCTGGGCGAGGTCAACGAGGGACAACCTCCTCTTCGACAAGAGTAAAAACTCAGGTGTTGACCTCCCTTCTATTCTTTCTTCCATCCTCCCGAGGGCCGTAGGGTGACAACACTTAAGACCCTAGGTCCTTGCTTAAAACGGGTGTACAAAACACACTTAACAAATCATGCGGCATTTAGTAATAAAAGATGCCATTCGCTTGAAACTCGAAAGGTAAGTCACTTCGAATATATAACACAATACAGAAATCGAATTATGACCGATAGTTCGATAACTTAATTATAATAATTAATTAAAGTATCGATCGCTGAAATCGTATTACACAACGGTGAAATGCTGTGGCGCCACCTTGCGAACAAATGGCGAAACCACACACACGTATAACCGCGACGTATAGAAATACGTCTTACTAGAAATGGGTTTACAAAAGAACAGCATTCGAGAACGAATGTCGCTAATTACTTAATAATCTAAGATACAATAGTTTCAACTTCTTAACACTACATATGCGTCGAATAACTGTCGAAAGTGCGATGGCTTAATTATAATGAATATTTGAAATACCGAACAACGCAAACGTATCAAGCCATGGTAAACGTACAAAGTCGCAACGCTATCTGGCGAATGAAGTGAGAATGTTCGCAGTATAACAGCGAAGCCTTACTTAATTGAAACGAGAAACGTGAAAAGAGGTGTGCGACTACGAAAGGAAGGCTAGGCCTAAAGTTTTGTCACATTATCATCAAGATATTGGCTCGGATCAGCATTGACTGTATGGCGAAATTTTTCGAGATCCTGGGCTAAAAAAGTTTGTCCATATTCCTGACTTTGGAGATCTTAGCAGACAGATGCATGGTTTCAATAATTATTCATAAAAATTTCCACAATTACCAATAATGCCCGACTTAATAATGAATTGCTAACGATAATGTCCTGTTAACGAACAGTCACATCTCTATTTTCATATTATTGCAGCGTAAGCGTTCTTTCAATTGGCCCCAGGACAAAGACGGAATCAGCAAAGTACTTGAACTGTACATAGCAAACGACTACTCACAGGTAAGCAGATTGTCTGCGGTATAGATTTTGATAATGGTATTAGATAATGGTAGATAATAATGATAGATAATGGTAGATAATTTAGATAATGGTATAGATAGCATATCGAGCGGCTTGTGCTTTTTGTGCGTTTATGTCGGCAAAACAATGCATCAATAAACGTTCTAAAATTTATTAACCGTTTATATAAGTTCTCAGTACAGCACAAGCACTGAGTAAAATGATTTAAATGTTGTCTTTTTGTCTGTCTTTCATTTTATTTTTCCATTTCTTTTCTTCTAAAGAAAAGCGGTTATTAACGGTCACAGGATTCAGTTGGATGTTTATATTCTGTTACTGTGCAGTTTGTAGACAAGGGAAATAACACATCCGTTGTTTTTCAAAAAGCGAAAAATATCGCTAACTTTGCGAGCTCAGTAAGTTTCAGAATTCGGAGAATTCGGACCTATTTCAATCCGCCAATTGCGCTAAATGATTACTAACAGTGCAATTTGATCTAACGCATTAAAGAATAAGGTTCTCATAATTTGTTCACACATTCTTGTATTTCTTTCTTATTCTTCGTTCAACAATTTAATTCACATTAACTTGATGTTGTTTGTAGGTCAGAAGGATGAAGCATTTGCGTTGTTTTTGTAGTTGTATCATATTATCGGCGTCTACTTTGTGTTGGTTGGAATGGAAGTATGGACGGATGCAGACAGATTTCCGATCTTGGCTTCTGATGTTGACACCACTTTGAATTCGTGGTATAGCTATCGAATGAGGAACATCAATCCATTTCACTACAACGACAACGCCGTCTTATTTACGTACGCAGCATTGAATGTGACTATAATTATCATTTATTGTGCTATCTTAGTTCTTTTATCCTTTGTTTTAGTTCCTCCTGTTACTGTTCGGTATGTCTTTTCCACAGCATTTTGTCTTCAACCATCTATCACGTATTTTCCATAATGTATCTTTGTTCTTTGGGAGGTTGTGTTCCGAATGTCAAGTTTCCTTTCTTAGACAGTGGCACAATAGTTCTACAGCTTTAGTTGCCTGTAATTATCTCCTGCTTTCAGATCATGCTGAACAGCCTTCTTAAATGTTAAAATATGACTTCTTCCTTTTTGAAAGTTTTGTGGCGAAATCAGAAAATAGCAGTAGAAAGAATTAATAATCAATAATAAATAAGCTTGAGGTCCTATAGAAATAATGCATGAATAATAATTGCCCAAAAATTATAAGTGATGCTAAGGAATAAGTATTCGGTAGATGGCGCAAGGCGTTAAGGAAAGGGAACAATATTAAGATAGTGAGTTTAGCACACCTTTCTTTGGCCGGTTAGGAACTCCTTAAATAGCGGTCCCAGAAATAGATCAGGGCCGATAGCTGAGGTCAGCGTGTGCGTGTCCGGAAGGAAGGAAAGGTGCGTTGTGAAAATTTATGACCTTACAGGGTTTGGTTTATTTAGTATTTCCTCAAAGTTCTCTTTTCATCTCGTGTCCTGTATCTCCTGCGTTGTCAGTCGTTGGACCATATTTCTCTGCTACTGATACATTTCTTTAATTGGCAATTAAAGAAGTCTCGTAGGATTCTCTACATGGATGTTTCGTTTTTCTGCAGCCTTTAGTCTTTCTGACCGTCGCGTCGTTCTCTGTCCACATTCTTTTGCCTTAGGGCTTAGACGCTTTCACAGAAATTTAACTAAAAGCCAGAGCAATATATGATGGTATTGATAAAGGTAACAAAGTGCCTACTCTGAATTTTTAAAGTTCTGTAGCTCGGACAAATTTGGCTTCTTTTCATTTTCAATCATTAACATGCTCCAGTCTCATTTTGTTTGAAACGGCGCATGAACGGTAACTTCATATTTATTTTTACACAACGAAGTATGGTGCTATATAAATATTGGCTTTGTCATTGCGTTCTGACATTCGATGGGTCGGATGTCAATGGTGATAGTTTAAAATATCCAGAAGATATGTGCCGTGTGTTGTCAAGAAAATGAGAAGCATGATTTTAAGAGCTTAAAATTAATCAAACTCTCTTAGTCTGTTGTCAAAAAGTAAAAAATGCAACTACAGCAAGTATTCGTGATTTGACATGCATTGCATAATAATCCTGTTCTTCCTTTGAAGGCGAGTTCAATTCTACAGACAAGTCATTGGCTATGCAATTATTGGGGCGATGTGTTCCAATCAATATTCTGGTGAAATTGTCGTGGTTAGTTATTCTTGTCTTTAATGGGGTGCTAATATTTCGGAATCGCCAGATGATCTTAAGCTTTGTTTATAATTGTGGCGATCATGGTCCCAATAATAGTCGTTATCACATAGTCTTTTACTTGAATTTGGAACTTATAAGTTATAATCCATAAGAGGCATATAATTATTAGTCTATGTTTGAAATTTTGACAAAAGAATAAACAAATCAAAGATAGATCAGGCAAATTCATTACAATCGACATCAGTGTTTTATCCAGGCCAGTTGGGGGAGATGCCCCCAAACCTCAAATCCACCTAATTTTAGCAGTGACAAAGCACATGCACTGTGCTCTGCGTTAACATTTGTCATGTCTTGCGCTTTCTCTTTAAAACTGAGTAATGCACCCTCAAGTAAATAATATGTCTTTGGTCTTTTACTTTCTAAATGTTTTAAACTGTATTCACTTTATGGTAAGCCCATTGACTGAAAAGAACACCACATGATTATAGGCTAATAAGTAGAATATGCAATTGAATCGGACAACAGTTCAATTATTATTATTATTATTATTATTATTATTATTATTATTATTATTATTATTAGTAGTAGTAGTAGTAGTAGTAGTAGTAGTAGTAGTAGTAGTAGTAGTAGTAGTAGTAGTAGTAGTAGGATGACAACTTATATAGCGCTATCTTAAAGCTCCGGCAGTAGACGAGAGCACTTTACAGAAAAGTTCCATAAGATGTACTAAAAAGATGTTTTCAGTTTTTGAGCGAAACGGTCGGGGGAGATTTCTGACCTGACATCTACCGGGAGGGAATTCACTCTATAGGATTACCCCTTGAAAGGGATCTGTCCCCAAACTTAGCAGTCTTAGCTGGGGGGCACCACGAGTCTTATTCCTTGTTTTCAGATCTTAGGTTCGATCGACCTGTCCACGACTCTGCCCTATGTACCAGCTTAGCTAAGTAGTCAGGGCAGGTCAAGTCATGCAAGGCCCTAAACGTCTGCCAGCAGCGTTTGTACATGTATAGTATCCGTTCCGGAACTTCCAACCAGTATAGACGGTCACGAAGCAGTGGCATGACATGTTCTCTCCATTTGTAGCACCAGAGAAGAGTGCCAGCTAGTGTTGCATGAAATAACAGTTTAGTTTGTTTGCAATTGCAATGTTTACATGTCAAACTCATTTTTCTCCATAAACCTGCCGGACTACCCCATAATTTTTGTAGTTTGCTGACTACGAACTTTTCATTAAAAATAAAAAGATTAGTTATATCATGATATGCCTATAATATTGTTTTTCTATCATGTAATCACATAGTTCATGCCACTGGAGGCTCTGCGACTGAGGAGACATTATCTGAATAATTTTCATAAATTTAAATATTTGCATTGAATTGTGTCTCTGAGCTAAGAAATTTCATTTCCCTCCAGCCAAGTCAATTTCCCTCCAAAGGCCTGGAGTCTAGATAAAACACTGATCGACATTTTTTTTATTTTTATTATTGCTCATTTTTTGAAATTCAAGTTATATTTCACGCCGTTTTAATATTTATTTGCGTCTATCGCTCAATCTATGACATTCTGTGATGCTAAAATTGGATTCAAATCACTAATTGAGATAATGAAGTCCTGGCCATAAATGACTGACAACCGATTTAACAATGTCGTTGAATTTATTCTTAATCTGTGTGCAGCAGTTGATTCTTGTTTGAATTTGAAACATTTTGTATCAAGTATCAACGCAATCAAATTGTTTGTTTCGAACGATAAAGGACAAACTGGATTCACCATCCCATGCTGGATCAACTATGGCTCATGAAATTGGTCACAGTTTCGGATTACTTCATGACAATAGCTCATGTTCCTGTCCAGACAGCATTTCACACTGCATAATGTATCCGTCAGCCAGGCCAGTTTAATACGAACACATTGTTATATATAGCTTAAATTATTATGAGGTCATTGGAGATCACGGCAAAGTCACAACTTATATTTCCTTATATTTGTCGGCTGCATGTGATGGGATGTGTAATAGCGAAATTACGCGAGAATAGCCCTTGCATAATATCTGGGGAGATCAGGGGCGCAAACACGACCCGTGTCCTCGTGTCCTGACATGGGTATTTCTAGCGAAGGTCGTGTCCTTATGGGTATGGACATGGGTGTTTCTTGACTATGAAATAGATACAATTAGCCTATGTCAGAATCTCAGAACAGCGTTCCCATTATAGTCAGATTTGGCTACGTAATTAATTTGTTCATGTCATAGCGTATATTACATAGAGTAGCCTATACACACACGCACGTCAAATAAATGTTTTACGGCTGCTGTAGCCTGTAGGTACTACTGTAGGTAGCGACGCAGACATTAACTAAATAATAAGCCATTAACTAGCTAGTTATTGGCTTATTTAAGTGTTAGCGTACGGTGACCGTCGGTCGGAGAGAAATTAGGGCACGGCCGTTTTTCTGACCAGGTTTCCGACACTGCTGAGGATATCTTCTGTTCTGTCGACGTGTCTCAGTCATCTCCAGATCAATGCCATTATTTGTTCATGTTCAGTTCGACATACTGTAAGTTTGGCTGAAGTGTGATTGCTTGCAGGTTCATCTTCACAACAGAAGAAGGCTCTAATTACAATTCTTTACTTGCTTAAGAAAGGCCTGGCTTACATTTTTAGTTCAATTCCAGCGACTGATTGGTCGAGCTGTTCTCTCGCACAGTTTAGCGTTTCATTCAGTCAAGGTCTCGATATTTGCCTCTATGATGTTCCGCAAACAATCTACAAACCAACATTGTCCACTTGTGGCAACGGAATCATAGAAAATGGCGAACAGTGTGATTGCGGTAACGCTACAAATTCGGTGAGCTGATATTCTGAGTTAATTGCTTGTATGTTGTCTGTTATAGAGACTTTTGAGGTAATATAGACACCAATCGCACAAATACTAATATTTTCAGTGAAATGAGTTGTGTAGCGAAATCGCTAAATTGATGGTTGATGACATGAATAAAATAATAATAATAATAATAATAATAATAATAATAATAATAACAACAACAATAACAGATGAGGTCCCATAGTAGTAAGCGAGGAGGATGCGGTTGTAATGGTCGAGCCGACTAAGTACGACTGCACAAGTGAGCTGAATTGAAGTAAAACGGGGAATGGCATTGTAATAGCCTACACTGTCCTGTAATGGCCTAGTAATAATTGGCAGTAGCTCATCTGGGACAAGTAAGTCAAAAAGAAAGTGTCTAATCAGGAATGACGCCGAAAAGATCTGTAATTGTAGCGGATATGATATCAGAGTGCTAAGAATAGAGCACGTTTGTGAGAAGTCTCCTACTAATTGAGTTCATCCATAGAAACGTGGCATTTGCATGTTTCATCATAAGACTATTGCTAGCCATCTATGACTTGGAATGTGATATGCATTCAAAAGACCAGCTTCCAATGTGTTTGTTTTCGTGGAAGAATCTGAAAGCAAAGCCTTGATCATGGTGTATGGATGTCATAGTGTCACGGTCATGACTTACTACAAATATATTGTAGAACGACATAATTCATCGGAACGCTTAGTGACAACGCCAAAAATGGAAATATAATTAGAGACCAACGACCTTGAAAAGAAAGAATTGTGAAGGTTAATATGCAGGAGATTGAATTGGTGGATTTAAAATAGATTCACAAGATTATATTGACAGGACATAACCGGTTAATGCCGCCCAATCGTAGTGCATTATAACCGAGGATTTAGAGATTGAACGATTGCATGACCAAAATTATACAAAACGTTATCATTTAACATTTTAAAATGTATGCCTTTAGTCTTTCACAGGACCGGATTAAGTTATTTTGGGGCCCTAGTATAAATGACATTATGGGCCCTTGACATTGGAGTAATGAGGCCTGTAGAATCGAAGTCTGAGGCCCGAAGGACCAATCTATTGTTTCCAGCAAAGGAGTCAAATATGCAGCAATCGATGACGTCACCGATAAGATAAGTAAGTAAGGAAATTTACACAGATGTTACTGCGTAAGCAACGTAACAAATAGGCAGACCACGGCGACTTTCCAATTCCAATCAAACGTCGGCTGGCAAACAAAGAATGTTTAAATTTGGTGGTTTTGGGGCTTTGATTTGGGGTCCTAGGCTGCAGCTATAGATAGTCTACTGGTTAATCTGTCCTTGGTCTTTTAACAATGAAATTATTTCATTTAAATCAGGAATGCAACCCTTCGTGCTGCAGCGCCTCTACATGTCAGCTGATAGGCTCAGCATCCTGCGCATCGGGAAGATGTTGCGACGCATCACGTTGTCAGGTGAAGATTTGGCTGCTTCAAAAATATTTAAGAAAATATTTAAAAGTTTATTTTCGATTGAAGTGTAAGATTTGTTGCTTTGCATCAAAGATGGTGCTAGAAACTCTCTGAAATACAGTACAATAAGAAAAATACGCATGCAACCATTTGGCAAATAACATTTTACTTCCTCGGCAAATAACATTTTTCTTCCTTGGCAAATAACATTTTACTGCCATGCTAGTGGCGTTCTGGAAGGCAGCATGCTTGGCCCCATTTCTTTCCTTATTTTCATTAATAACATCACCTCTAATGAAGACTCCATGACCTCGGCGTAGAACTCAAACTTTTGCCGATAACATCAAACTGTACATCTCATTTATCGGCGATTTTTCAGAAAATCCGACAATTCCCTGTCGGCATCTTGAGAAAGATTTGGCAATTTCCAGAAGCTATAAATAGATGTCTTACCTTGAGAATCTGTGTTTCTAAGTCCACTGATGAACCTTCCAGCCCGAATGTACTCAATTAAGCGAATCGCCGCCATAATTGACAGAAACTCAACGTCAATCATCGCACCTCGCTAACTGCCAAAAAGTCCACACACGCACCAACCTAATTCTCCGAAATTTCGAGGTCTCCGTCCGTACTTAGCCTACAAGAGCCTATGTTCGACCATTCCTCGAGTAGTGCGCTTCTGTTTGTAACCACAACAGCGCATCCTAGAACATCGCCAAGCTTGAATCAGTGGGGAGAATCTTTACGAAACGCTTGCGCTCGATCGACACCCATCTATTTTTCGCAGTCTATTTAGCATCCAGAAGCACTCTGTGAGAATAATTTTGAGTCTACAAAGTTTATAGCGATTCAATACGTAGAAATGCCAATCTTTGATGGTATGATATATTTGAGAATCCCACAATGCCAGACAGTGGCGTAGCCAGGATTTCCACAAAGGGGTTGGTTTTGGTCGTGACCAACTTTGAAAAAACCTTGACAAGCAAACAAAGGCCCTCAACGTACCAGCCAAGGGGGCGGGTTTCAACCCCAAAACCGCGACCAAAAATAAAAAATGCATGAAAACACGTTAAACATTTTTCCCTCGACGACCAGGGGAGTTTAACCCCCAAACCCCAAACCCACCCTTGGCTACGCCACTGATGCCAGACATTTTCTTTTCGAATCTTTTAAGATTAATTAATCACTTGCAGTATGCAATTTCCACAGGTGAAAATTTTGAGGTCACTATTTTAAGGCATTCGCTAAAACACTCTATAGTGTTCACGTGTTTCGACTAAACTTCTAGCACATATGCCTAATCAGTTGTCCGTTTGTCGTTTTCTCAGATCCTGGCAGCTGGGAATCTTTGTCGAAGCAGCTCAAGTGGCTGTGATCTGCCTGAACACTGTGATGGCCGCGTCTCTACTTGTCCAGTTGATACATACAGGCCTGATGGAACACCCTGCACAATAAACGGAGTATGATATTAATAATCTATATATATAATTCTCGATGTCCGACGGACGGACGGCACGTCCGACGGCAACACGGCGGGTATTGCAAGACGCTGTTGTCATTGACAACCAAATATTGTTTAATCAAAACGGAGCGTTTAACGAAGCGTCTTAATTGCAGCTTAAACCCCCGTCCCCCTTCCCTCACCCAATCCCTCTCCCAATCGCCCAGGACACAACCCATACCCGACCTGCCCCGCCCCACAGGCCCCAAACCCCCGTTCCCCTTCCCTCTCCCCATCTCTCTCCCAATCCGCCTTCCCTCTCCCCATCCATCTCCCAATCGCCTCGGCTCCAACACATCCCCGCCCAGGCCCCAACCTATACCCGCCCCACCCTACCCCCCCACAGCCCCCAAACCCCGTTCCCCTTCCCTCTCCCAACCCCTTCCCTCTCCCATTCCTCTCCCAATCGCCCCAGGCCCCAACCCATACCTGTCCCGCCTACCCCACAGGCCCCAAACCCCCGTTCCCATTCCCTCTCACCATCCTTCTCCCAACCCCATTCCCTCTCACCATCTCTTTCCCAATCGCCCCGACCCCAACCCATCACCGCTCCGCCCTACCCCACCGGCCCCAAACCCTGTTCCCAAACCTACGGCCACAAACCCCGTTCCCAAACCTACACAACGCTGCTCCGAAAACCCGTACAACCCACTTTCCTCCTCCCAAACCTCCCTTCCCTCTCCCAATGCCCTGCCCCCCGTTATTATATATATTTATTCCTTCCTAGCCTCAATACCTATTTTTTAAAATTTAACCCCTCAAGTGGGGATTAAATTTTCAGACGCCGTCACCGTACTGGGGATTTGATTTTTGGAAAAGCGTTCTTCAGAAATGATTGCTGTAAAGTTTTAAATTTGCTATATCTCAGGCTATATAGAAGTTAAAAAGATGAGGTTTGCACCATTGTTTAGATTGTTTATTCCTCTTTCTAACCGTCCGTGCAAAACAAAAAAATTTGGGGTAGAGTCCACTTTACGGTCTAAAATATCACCCTCTCCCCCAAAACATTTTTATAGCCCCCTAGCAAAATATTTTCAGCGGTAACCCCACTTTTGTCAGCGGCAAAGTTGTAAAGGTATGTCAGAGGAACAAAATAAACCAAAAAGTTTGAAAATCGGTTGACATTTGGCAAAGATCTATCAATTCTAACCCGATGACCCCAATGTTTGAACATAATTATTATCGGTGAATTTCGCGAAAGTTTTGAATTCTGAGAATTCTGATCAAAATTACATGATCCAGCGAAGGCATTTTGTCCATTCCCATTGATGCTATTGCTGGATCATGACTGAATAATTCCTAAATCGATTTCTTCTCCATTAAATATTTTAATTTTAGTTTCCTACTTTTTTGAATTTGCTATATCTCAGGCTATATAAGAGCTAAGAAGATGAGATTTGCACCATTGTTTAGCCTTTTTATTCCTCTTTCTAACCGTCCGTGCAAAACAAAAAAGTCTAGCGTTCACGAGGTTTGCGACAATAAAGTGAGAATGAGGAGCAGGCTATTGGTCGGAGTGAAAAAGCAGTACAGCAAACAGGAGAATCAAGCACTGCATGTCGTTCGACACTGCCTAATCAGTACACTTACGTTGACTATCAAGTTTCAGAAAATTCACGCGATTGGGCGTTAACTCGGTTGAAGGAAAAGGCGGCGAGTTAGGGAAATTAATTAATTGCGCAAAATCCTATTGCATTTGCACAAAATCGGGTGGTAAAACAGCCAATATCCCCCGTCATTTTTGACGGGTAAACACCTAGTTATTATAATATAAAATAAAGCCAAGAACAGAAGTTACTGTATAACTGACTTTCTGAAACATTTGAAAGTCCGACGTGTGCGAGGAGACCAGTGTATCAAGAATTTCTGGCCTTTCTCTTGCACCATCCACTTTTTCTACCTGATTGTGTTACAGTTAAGGAACGAAAATAAGGCATATTTGAGATAGAGTCTAGAACTAATGCCGAAAGGTTTACTCTTGAAAGATGTTATTCGAGTAAATAGATCAGAAACCTTGATATGAGCTCTAAAGCTGCTTAATACTGCATGGCTTAACATTAATTTTAACTACAGTTGAGGAAACTATATCTTTTGCCTCATGCTAATGCTGTCAATACTGTCTAATTTTCTACTGTTCTACTGTTGCTTTAATTCTTCTCTCTGCAGGATTCCGTCTACTGTTACGGTGGAAAGTGTCGTAGCCATAATTCACAGTGTCAACTGCTCTGGGGAAATCCAACAAATAGTTCCAATTCAATTTGCTATAAGAGTTTTAACATCGCTGGGTCAACACTACGGCAACTGTGGCTATAACTGGCTTCCGAATTTCACATACATTGCCTGCCAACAAAAGTAAGCACTTGAAGCCGAAATTTACTTTAAAAGTTACTGTAATTTAATCGCAGACATGATTCTAATTTATATTGTTATCGCAAATCATGTGGTCCATTCATCGTACAGATGTTATTTATTGGTCGTCGTCGTTGTCGACGTTGGCTGGAAGGCGTTTGAAAAAACCGATATCGGTTAATAAATAGCAGTGAGTCTGGCATTAAGTTGACGAAGAGTGGTAATGCCTGAGATGGAAATCTTGCAGTCTCATTCCATTCGCCTGAGAGGCTATAATTAGGCCTACTACTACTAACCTTCGACTCGAAGATGTCACATGATGGTATTCTGATGATAGTTAGTTAGTTAGTTAGTTAATATGCCAACTTATATAGCGCTATAGTCACAGCAGGCCAAGATCAAGAGCGCTTTAAACATTGATGATGATGATGATGATGATGATGATGATGATGATGATGATGATGATGATGATGATGATGATGATGATGATGATGATGATGATGATGATGATGATGATGATGATGATGATGATGATGATGATGATAATGATGATGATGATGATGATGCTGATGATAAATGATATTTATATTTTCCTAAGAAATACATTCGATGATTAATTTTATTAGAAATATTGATCACTAATATTGTGAAAATATTTTTTTCGAAAAACAGCACAGGTCTAGCTGATTGACAAATTTTTATTGACGGCCAAGATCAAACCGCTGTACAGAGTCTTATACAGTAATTAGTGCATGACAATCTCACTGCCAGGCATTTCAGGCAAAATTGCACAGTACGGTGCATAGGTTATTACACGTTGGTCTGTGACAGTTTCAAAGTGTTACTTTATGCATGACTGCATGTTCGCCTAGCGACTGATGAGCCACTTTTCTTTTTGCTCTAAACCCACATCAAAATACAAAATTAAAATGCTCATGTTGAAAGTAATCCGCTACAGCGGCTACATAAACTAAAGTAACTGTGGCGAAATTCCCGAAGTAATTAATATTGATGAGCGTTGTTTAACTGTTCTGTAGGGACGTAATGTGCGGAAAACTACTTTGCGACACAACTTCGAATCAACAATTGGCTTATTATAAAAACTACAAACTATTATCAACGGCATCAATAAATGCACATAGGTGCAATTCAGTGGTATTCGACTTTGGTTTAAGAGTACAAGATCCAGGTCTTGTGCAGAATGGTGCGTCTTGTGGAGATGGAAAGGTAAGAACGTCAAAGATCAGTAGTAGTGGCTGACCTGAAACAAGAAACTTCGACGTAAGCTTAAATATAATCTAAAAAGCCAAATACAACTCTTTTGATATTGTTTCCATGTTCAAATGGCATTATCCGTCGAATTGAACGACCGCTTATTAGACAAATTCAAGACTTAAAATCGAGCTGTTGTTAGTTGCTTATCCACCATAACCTGAACAGGAAAATCTGACTGACTTAATCTGATCTCAGGAGTACGATGCTTCTTCTTCTGTGCGACCGTCGACTAATGCCAAGTGCATTACGAAAACGGCGCTATAGAAAGCAGTTCTTTAGCTAGTTCGATGGATAATTTTTGCAGCATACTACTAGGCTTGCTATTCATAGATCGAATAGGCGAAGAAGTTATTCAGCTGTTTCAAGCTGAACTGGCATATATTGCGGCAATTTCAGTGTCTGCCTGGTGTGAAAACATTTACTTTCAAATTCGGTTCCGTGTCTGCTTTTCTAGGTCTGCGTTAATCAGACTTGTATCAGCGTCAGCAGCCTTCAAATGCCTTGTTCTGAGAATTGCCAAGGTGATCAGGTGAGCTAAAAGTGTGAGAAATGCACGAGCAAATTTGAATAAAAATTGTATTCCTAATTGAACCAAATTTACCGTCGAAAGGCTTTAGTCGAGGCTACATTACTATCATTAGCATAGCAAAGACATTGAACATGTAACATGAATAAGAATTCTTTCTATTACAACCCGTCAATGCAACTTTACCGGCTGTTCTAATGCTTTCTTTGGCAATTAAGGTGTGCAACAACCTTGGACATTGTCAGAGCCAACGCAATGAATTTCTGCCTACGACGCCATTCAATTATGGTAGGATCATTCGAAGGCATCTTTGAGATAGAGCCTAGAACTAATGCCAAAAGGTTTACTATTGAAAGATGTTATTCAAGCAAATAGATCAGAAACCTTGATATGAGCTCTAAATCTGCATAAGACTGCATGGCTTAACATTAATTTTAACTACAGTTGAGCAAACTATATCTTTTGCCTCATGCCAATGCTGTCGATGCTGTCTAATTTTATGCTTCTACATACCTAGAGCTATCTCCGATATCTCCGCTGTTGTTCGACATTTATATCGATGAACTAATAACAGAAGCACTAAATGAAGAAAAGGCTGGAATAAATATTGGGGGGAAACTGATACAAGCAATACGCTTTGCAGACGATCAGGCGATGCTGACAGGGAGTAAAAGAGAGCCTCAAAGAATGATGGACAAATTAAATAAAACATCAAAAGAATATGGCATGGAAATAAAAACGCTAAAAGCAAAAATCATGGTAATAACAAAGAGCAAAAATCCACCTAGGTTCACCAAAACGGTTGATGGAACAGAAATGGAACAGGTCACGCAATTTTGTTGCCTTGAGAGCCTACTAATAGAAGATGCCAGATGCCATGAGGAGATAAAGAGAAAAGCAACAATGGGCAAACAGGCATTTTTGGACAGAGGGGAACTGATAAGAGGATGACAAAGCATGGAACTAAAAAAGAGATTGATAAAAACGTTGGTATGGAGTGTAACCCTTTATGCCTCAGAAATCTAGACTCTGCAGCAAAAGGACATACAAAGGCTGGAAGCATTCGAAATGTGGCTGTGGGGGAGGATGGAAAAGATCAAGTGAATAGACAAGAAATCAAACGAAGAGGTATTACAGATGGCGGGAGAACCAAGATCGCTAATTAACACCATCAAAAAAGACAAAGGAATTGGATTAGACACGTGCTAAAAGGAGAATCATTGCTTAGAACAGTTATTAAAGAATGTACATGTATTTCAGGACAAAAGACAAAAGGCAGACCAAGGAAAATGGTATTCGACTGGATGATGAAAACAGATGAACAGCATCACAAAACCTATGCAGAAATAAAAAAGAGGCAAGAGGCAGAGAGGAATGGGAACAATGGAACCATGAACCTGCCCCAGGACAGATAACATGATGCTGATGTCTAAATATGGCAATCAACTGATTTGGTCCTTAATATAAGGACTTTTCAAAGACAAAGTTACAAGGACGAGCATTCATTAAGAACAAGAACCAGAAAAAGGACTAACATCCTTGTCATAATGCTGATAAAATGAGAGGTTTTCTTATGTTGTGTTATGTTATGCTAATTGGACAATTTATATAGCGCTGTAGCTTAGTTACAAATACCAAAGTCTAAAGCGCTTTGACAACACTGACAAGTCAATGAAGGTAAAAAGGTGGCGATGTTAAAAGATCCACTTGGATGGTAAAAAGAACTTTGCCACCGTAAAGAAATCCGGTATCATGTCCTTGAGAAGCGGTCCTTCCTAGAAATAGTTCAGCAACATTGACGCGTCAACGAGTAATGGAAGTAGGTGCTGAGAAACCGCAAGTTGAAAGTACAGGTAGGAATTCTCCGTACGGTAGGATCCGCCGGTGAAATCCGAAGAAGCGGTCTTCCGCGAGACAATAGTTCGTTACCGAGATCGACAAGACCGACGAAGATCGAGCTTCCAACGATGTCCAGAGCGGCAGTCAATCGCATCCACGCCAAGTAGCAACATGGCGCTACATCAATGGCCGCCATTATCTAACGACCCGATAAACGGCGACGACCGACTGGAACGTTTAGAACGACAGGAAAAGATGAGGACTGTGTTAGAAACTCTTCGGAAAACCGACGGACGAATCTCTAATCCTTGCATCCGACCATGAATTCAGACGCAACACGTCGGTGAATGCCAAAAACGGCAGCGATTCGCAAGCGCGTACAACACGCGCGGGCAGCCATAGTGGCGCAACCTAGCGAACTTTCTTGTTGGATCTCATCAAATCTGGAACTCCTTCCTTGTCAATAATCATTAGATCTTACAATCGATAGAACATTGCCGTTGCCAGACCATTTCATGGTGCTAATATTAACAATTTGATTTAGGCGAGTTTCGATATCTTTCTCTCTATCTATAAACAATAAGTGATAATCTTCTGCAAGTTTTCAAGATTAAAATTTTTATCATCGCATTCATCTTAAGTCAATAGAATGAATATTAGTGAAGCAATGGCATTCATTCTTTGCCTTTTTTTCTTGATATTTATTTTTAAGCTGACACTACCACCAATGAAGTTGCAATGACGCCAATCGGTGAAACTACTCTTTTGCCTACTGCAGTTAGCCCTTCTACAACAGCTGGTTCAACTTCCACTTCCACAATAAGTATGCCTAAATGTGTAACTAAATGTGTAATTCAACAAGCAAACCTACAATGTAGATTTTCATATGTACAATTTGAGATCTGTCACTCGCGTTCCCTATATGCAATCAATATGTGAGTAGCCTAACTTTAATGAAAGGTTTTTACAAAATATTATCAGCGCATTCAACTAAAGTCAATTGAATGAAAATCAAAGTATTGTCCATCATTCATTTGCGTTCTCGTTTTTGATATCTATATTTTAAATCTGACATTGCAAAACTAGGTATATCGACGCCAACTACTCTGACTACTGTTCTAACTAGCGCAATTAGTTCTTCCGCCACAGCTTCAACTTTCACAACAAGTAAGTCTAGATTTATGACACTTGTTCACTGTTGTTATTTTTAACAATTAATTAGTGCAACGTCTTTATTATTTATTATAATCGCCGACAACGGGAGTCAGATGAAAGCAAATGGAAGCAGTGGCCTTCCTTCTATTGCTTTCGAGATCTTATTTTAATCGAGCACTACCGTGTATGCAGGTAGAACGACGTCAACCAGTAAAGCTACAATTCCAACTATAGAACTATTGTTCAACTTTCACAACAAATAAGTCTTTGTTTTGTTTCTAGGAATCATTTAAAAAATAAATCGGAATCTGTAACAATATTCACGGTTATTATTTTCTCCAATGAATTAGTCCAACATATTTGTATTTATTATCATAAATTTCAAATGGAGTTAGTTGAGAACAAAATAGACATAGATTCATTACTCATATCGCTTTCTTGTTCTTATTTTAAACCTATTCGGCCCATTTGCAGGTACACCAACGCCAACCAGTGAAACTATTACTTCAACTAATGCAATGGGCTCTTCATTTAGGCCTAGGCCTGAAACTTCTTTAACTTCCATAACAACGAGTAAGTGTCTGCTTGTAACACATATTCATGCAGGAAATATGGATAGGCCTATGCAATAAGTTGTCACTGATTTTATTGTCAACAATGAGTGAGTCCAACAGCGCCATGTTTATTACCATCGTGTACAATTGGAATCAGGTGAAAGAACCTAGATGCAGTACCACTCATTCTACTAATAGAAGATGCCAAATGCCATGAGGAGATAAAGAGAAAAGCAGCGATGGGAAAATAAGCATTTTTGGGCAGAGGGGAACTGGTAAGAGGATGACCAAGCATGGAACTAAAGAAGAGACTGAGAAAAACGTTGGTATGGAGTGTAACCCTGTATGATTCAGAAACATGGACTCTTCAGAAAATGGACATAGGTCTACTAAGGCTGGAAGCATTCTAAATGTGGTTATGAAGAAAGATGGAGAAGATCAAGTGGATGACAAGAAATCAAACTAAGAGGTATTATAGATGTCGGGAGAACAAAGATCGCTGATAAACACCATCAAAAGAATACAGAGGAACTGGATTAGACACGTGCTAAGAGGAGAATAATTGCTTAGAACAGTTATTAAAGGAAGTAGCCTATATGAGGTGAAAAGACAAAAGGACGGCGAATGAGGATGCTATTGGACTGGATGATGAAAACAGATGAACATATACAGAAATCAAAGAATAGGCAAGACACAGAGAAGAATGGAGACAATGGAGTCTTGAACCTGTCCCAGAACAGATAACATGATGATAATGATGATGATGATGACGATGATGATGATGATGATGACGACAACGATGATATGATGATGATGAAGATGATGATGATGATGATGGTAATGATGGTGGTGATGGCGGTAATGGTGATGATGATATCTAAAAATGGCAATCAACTGATTTGGTCCTTATGAGGACTTCTCAAAGACTAACTTACAAGGATGAGGATTCATTAAAAACAAGGACCAGGAAAAGGACTAACATCCTTGTCCTAGTGCTGATGAAAGGATGGGTTTTAAGGTTGGATCTAATTAAACCTGAAACTCATTTCTTGTCAATAATTATATTGTTAGATCTTACAATCGATTCAATGCCTTTGCTGGATCGTTTCATTCTGCTAATATTGGCATTTTGATTTAGGCGATTTTCAATGTCTTTCTCTAAGTCTATATACAATGAGTGATAAACTTTTGCAAGGTTTCAATATTAAAATTTATTATCATCGCATTCATCTTAAATCAATCGAATGAAAATAATAAAATAATAATTATGCACTTCTATAGCAGCATTTATAATACCTAAAGGTATCAATCGATGGTACTTCAAATCCATCCGCAAAAGACCAGGTCATTCCAGAGATCAGTCAGGGGGAAACAGCAAGACAGACTTTGGAGGAAATGCCACTTGGAAGAGATCTGTTTTAAGCCTAGATATGAACATGCTCAGTTTATTGGAAGATCTGACAACCAGAGGGAGAGAGTTCCAGATTTTTGGCCCAGAAATAGAAAAAGCTCTCTTGCCAATCTCAGTGTTTGTTCTGGGTATTTTTAACAATGAATCAGCAAATCTTGTTAAATGATAATGTTTCGGGTGGTTTAACATAGATTTAATTGAAAATATAGAAAATTTATAGAAATTCATAGAAAATTAAAGCAATGGTATTCATTCTTTGCATTTTATTTTTGATATTTATTTTTAAGCTGCCACTACCACCAATGAAGTTGCAATGACGCCAATCAGTGAAACTACTCTTTTGCCTACTGCAGTTAGCCCTTCTACAACAGCTGGTTCAACTTCCACTTCCACAATAAGTATGCCTAAATGTGTAAATAAATGTGTAATTCAACAAGCAAACCTAGATTTTTATATCTACAATTTGAGATCTGTGATTCCTGTTCTCTATTTGCAATCAATATGTGAGTAGCCTAACTTTAATGAAAGGTTTTTACAAAATTTTATCAGCGCATTCAACTAAAGTCAATTGAATGAAAATCAAAGTATTGTCCATCATTCATTTGCGTTCTCGTTTTTGATATCTATTTTTTAAATCTGACATTGCAAAACTAGGTATATCGACGCCAACTACTCTGACTACTGTTCTAACTAGCGCAATTAGTTCTTCCGCCACAGCTTCAACTTTCACAACAAGTAAGTCTAGATTTATGACACTTGTTCACTGTTGTTATTTTTAACAATTAATTAGTGCAACGTCTTTATTATTTATTATAATCGCCGACAACGGGAGTCAGATGAAAGCAAATGGAAGCAGTGGCCTTCCTTCTGTTGCTTTCTAGATCTTATTTTACATGTAATCGGGCACTACCGTTTATGTAGGTACAACGACGTCAACCAGTAAAGCTACTATTCCAACTATTGTTCAACTTCCACAACAAATAAGTCTTTGTTTTGTTTGTAGGAATCATTCAACAAGTAAATCGGAACTTGTAACAATATTCACTGTTGTTATTGTCTCTAATGAATTAGTCCAACATATTTGTATTTATTATCATAAATTTCAAATGGAGTTAGTTGAGAACAAAATAGACATAGATTCATTACTCATATGGCTTTCTTGCTCTTATTTTAAACCTATTCGGCCCATTTGCAGGTACACCAACGCCAACCAGTGAAACTATTACTTCAACTAATGCAATGGGCTCTGTATTTAATCAAAGTAATGGCCATCATTCATTTGCATTCTCGTTCTTGATATCTATATTTTAAACCTGACATTGCAAAACTAGGTATATCGACGCCAACTACTGTGACTACTGTTCTAACTAGCGAAATTAGTTCTTCCGCGACAGCTTCAACTTCCACAACAAGTAAGTCTAGATTTATGACACATGTTCACTGTTATTTCTGTGAGTGAGTTTCCGGTAGATTTCGGTTTACCAGCGCGTGTTTGCGCGTTTGGCTTACGTCGCCGTTATCCCCCAGGATTCGACGTTCTTCGCTGGGTTTTCGTGCCAAATGAGAGGATTTAGTCTTGCTCGTCGGTTTTCGGGAAGTGCTCTCGGTCCTCTGAATTTTTTCCGACGGTTCTGGAGGTTTTTTTGATCGGTCGTTATCGTCAAGTCCGCCATCTTGTCCGCCACAATGGCTGACATCGCCAGCGCGTGTTTGCGCGTCTGGAATGTCGCCCTTCTCGGCAATTGTTTGACTCGATCGACTGTTGCTCCAGTCTTCGCCGGAATTTTCCATCTTCGTTGGATCTGACGAGTTCGGTGACGGGAACCTACTCGGTGGCTGATTATTCTCACGGAAGACAGCCACATGGGAATCCAACGCCGGACATTTCCACGTCGCGAATTCCGTCTACCGTCTAGCGGACTATCAACATCTTCTTCCGCCATTCATCGGCGTCCCTGTGTTGGGAATATCCTGTGGAAGGTCGCTCTCTTAATTAAGGAATTCACCGTCGTATTCCGTTACGACAGCGAACTCCTTTTCACCATACGAGTGGATATTAAAGATCATCTTTTGATCCACAGAGGCGTCAACGCTGTTAACAGTGCTTCTGACTTTGGCTTTGCCATGTCGTCGACAGTACTTACCGCAGCGGGAGCGCTTCGGAGTGGTCTTTTTTATTAAGACTAAAGAGGCGCTATGTAAGAACTAAGAACGCTGTTACTTACTTACTTACTTTGTTATTTTTAACAATTAACTAGTGCAACGTCTTCATTATTTATTATAATCGCCGACAACGGGAGTCAGATGAAAGGAAATGGAAGTAGTGGCCTTCCTTCTATTGCTTTCTAGATCTTATTTTACATGTAATCGGGCACTACCGTGTATGTAGGTACAACGACGTCAACCAGTAAAGATACTATTCCAACTATTGCTTCAACTTCCACAACAAGTAAGTGTTAGATTTCTAAAAATATTCAACAGGTAAATCGTGATTTTGCAACAGTAATTCACTGTTTTTTATTGTCAACGATAAATTAGTCCAATATCGCTATTTCATTATCATTGTGTTGAAATGGACTCAGGTGAAAGAAAATGGAAGCTGTGTAACCTTCCTTCTATTGCTTGCTCTTTCTTCTTTTGATTTGATACTATCGCGTATACAGGTATAACGATGCCAACCATTGAAACTGTTGTTTCAACTAATGCAGCTAGTTCTTCTACAACAACTATTTCAACTTCCACAACAAGTAAGTCTTTGTTTTGTTTGTAGGAATCATTCAACGAGTAAATCGGGATTTGTAACAATATTCACTGTTATTATTGTCTCCAATGAATTAGTCCAGTGAATTATTCCAATGAATTAGTCCAGCATACTTGTACTTATTATCAAAAATTTCAAATGGTGTTAGTTGAGAACAAAATAGAGTTAATAGACATAGATTCATTACTAACATCGCTTTCTTGTTCTTATTTTAAACCTATTCGGCCCATTTGCAGGGACACCAACGCCAACCAGTGAAACTATTACTTCAACTAATGCATTTACAACTTCTTCAACTTCCATAACAACGAGTAAGTGTCTGTTTGTAGCATATATTCATGCAGGAAATCTGGATAGGCCTATGTAACAAGTTGTCACTGATTTTGTTGTCAACAATGAGTGAGTCCAACAGCGCCATGTTTATTACCATCGTGTACAATTGGAATCAGGTGAAAGAACCTAGATGCAGTACCACTCATTCTACTGCTTTCTTATTTTTGAATTACTATTTCAACCAATGCTGTTAGTTAGGATTTTAATTTAGACCGTCATTAGGTTGTCCATAAATGAGACCGCCATTTTTTATTCAAGCCATTTTCTAGACCCAATCAGTGATACCTGTATTAAAAAACTTAGAAATAGTAATAACCTATATCTTCCCTTTGCATCAACAGACAGATTAATTACTATAAAATTCTCAGGACCCTAGGACATGGAATACCCTCCATACTTAAAATCTATGGAATATCCTCCATTCTTATAGAGGTTCAATAATCTTTCAACATTTAAATGTGATCTAAAAAGACCTCCTAATGACTCAAATTTAATAAATGCATACGCTCCTTTATATAATTATGAAACTGGAATATGATTTTCATTATATTGCTAATAATTCATAATATGTTAATTCGCTAATTAACCTTTAATGACTCTAACTCTTGAAAGTAAACACATACAGTCATATAGGCCTAGTTAATTGCGTTACTGTATTCCTATCAATGTTACCAATATTCACTCTCTTAAATACTAATTTTTAAATAAATTACCTTATATTTACTTAATTTCAATATTTTTTGTTCCACATAGCCACATATTATGCAAACAGGGTTAACCACTTTGCGGGATCACTGTTTCCTTAGGTTAACCTTTTACCATTCGGCAACATATGCTACTTTGCTAATTACTAAAGTAGTCCCATAGTATGTAAGCTTAATTGAGTTTTATTTTTTGCTATGCTTGTTTACAATATGTCATTTTCTGTTTGCCAAACTGTGGAATAAATAGACATCTTCTTCTTAGAATTAGTATGTAGGCCTAGACTCTGAAACTTAATAAGATTTTGATGGAGCTAAGATATCTTCTAGTTGATCTTCATCCATTTTTCGTACTTGTCAGTAGGCCCTATAGTGAAATAGGTGGGAATGACGAAAAATAAAAATTTTCTTTAAACGAATTAATAAATCAAATGTTTCACTCGCATCGTCTCCTCGCGACCTCTAGGTCACATGGGACGTCATTGGCTTCTGTTACGGCTTCCAATGCGCCGATCGCTTTCGGCCTCTTTAGGCGTATAGGCGGGCGGCGTGTCACTCTTCCTCGGCTGTTTCTTCACAAGCGATCTTTCGCTCACTTATGGACAGCCGGGAGTCTGTTCCCTGAGCTCAGACTTGGTCCCCTCGTCCATAATATGGTTATATGACTCCAGGTGGGCGTTTTTCATCACAGGCCGTCTCGAATCGATTTATTTTTATGGGCCCTGAAACCAATTATTCTGCTCCCTGCATCGATATATGATCGGGCTGCTTCCGCCATAAACAAAAATCAATTGAAATATAGAAATTATGGACAGCCGGGAGTCTGTTCCCTGAGCTCAGATTTGGTCCCCTCGTCCATAATGTGGTTATATGACTCCAGGTGGGCGTTTTTCATCACAGGCCGTCTCGAATCGATTTATTTTTATAGGTCCTGAAACCAAATATTCTGCTCCCTACATCGATAGGTGATCGGGCTGCTTCCGCGTAAACAAAAATCAATTGAATTATAGAAATTTAAACATAACAGTATCACTATAATTAATTAATTAAAACAATGCATTAAATATAATAGTGTACAATTAAACATTTATTATGAATACTCTAACTAGTAGTAATAATAATATAGTCTGTCAGTGGCTGGAACACAGGTATCTAAGCTGTTGATCTATCTAAGCTAACATCCATGTACATCTCTGCAACGACACTCGTCAATTTAGCGTCTGTTTCAGATAATGCAACAAGTTCTTCAACGAATAATTCCATTGCAACTAGTATGTCAACTTTGAAACCTTTCAATGCTCAAATAAGAAAAATTTGTTGTTCTCCGGGTGGTTTTATATTTACCGATAGGGGCTTAAGAAAAATTATTAGTTTGAATTTTTGTACAATTAATCAAGTTAAAAGCAATTAAGAAATGTACGATATTTGGAAAGATATAAGTTAATCGACGTTTTTTACAGTGTCAGATGAGATGAAGCATATCCAAAGTAACTTTTCTTTGCTGTTTAATTTTTCTATTCAATGGAGCGAGTCTTCAGAGATTTCTGCCAAAATTATACTAAAATTAACGGATCTCAAGCGTATTTACGTGAATTCTAGGCCTATACTTGAAAACTTGAAAGCGTCACCTGATGATTTTGACATCGATATCTTTGTAGCTTCGCCTTCGGAAAGTGTTGCGATACCAATCATAGCGGCAGTCCTCGGTTTCATCCTGATTCTGTGTATTGGCTTTGCCTGCTGTCTTTGGTATTCTTCCAATCGGCCTCTGTTCGTGTCTTCTACCAGACCTCTGGAGAGTCTGCAAAACCCAGACGCCATCTCAAGATACCCAACATCCTGGCACCCATTGCCACAACAAAGGGCCTGGTATCCATCCTATCGCCTGGACAATCCGAACTTTTTTCCTCGATCCGATCCATCTTTAGATCGACCAGAATTTCTTCTCGGTCGAAGTGAGAGAGGAAATCCGAACGTTGCCGTAACGCCAATCGTATGTTCTGTCAACTTTTCTCGTTAATAATACTGTAGAACTAAAATTCAATTTAAAAGTTCAGTGTTTCTGCGGAGAGGTAGTTTCAGTGTTTTACTCTAACTGCGTCTGATCATTTCATTAAGCGCCTAGGAATAATTACTAGCTACTTCGGTGCTGCTTTTGAAAGCGCTATAGAAATTAACGAGATTTTTCTTACTTACTTACTTTCATGCGTAAACGACAGGAATGCAATTCTGATAAACAGCACCTTAAATTTTTATATTTTATAAATAATATTTTTATGCCATGGACATTGTCCATTATAGGCCTAGTATTTCTCGAACGCTTGGCAATTCCAGTTATAATAATATTTACTCTGATTTTAAACTTCATCCATCAATTTTTAACTTCATCTCTAATTGACGTTTTAGCAATGGATAGCATTAGGACATTAACAACGGGGATTTGTTCTTCAATTAACGGATTCAAAATCACTCAAGAGTGGTCATCTGTGAGCATCGAATTCGCACCGACTACTGACCAAGGCCAGCTGTATTCCATTGCAAAACGAATCTGATAGCACCGATTTTTTTAAAAATTCAATATACACTCATTTACCTCTGATTGTGGTGGATAAACTATAGGACATAAGTTGCTTTTATGAGTATTTCGCTTGCCTTTCGATAATGTTATGATGGTCCTTTTACTTCTCTTTACATGCCATATTATGATGGCTTATTGTTAAACTGGTCAGTCTACCTTGCCTTTCTTTCCCATACTTATTTCTTGTAACTTAAATAAGTTTAATTAAGATATAGTTATTATTTCATTCTGTTTTCGTCTTCTCTTTATGATTTATACTTTTGCAATATATGAACTGATATTAATAGTATGACTAACCTATAGGTATAAATGTGACAACTTCATATACAACATAGGTAACTACTGTGAAAATAAGCTATCTAAGCACGAATTAGACAATGATCCAGATATAAACTATTTTAATAAAATTAACAATCCCAAATGCGAGTATCTGGAGCTTTAAAATGTTCCTCAAGGAGCCATGCTAGGTCCTTTACTGTTTAGCCTATTATATTTATGAACGATTTACCAAATGTGTCATTTTTTAAATTTCCTTCTTTTTGCTGATGATAGCCTACCAATGTTATTGCGAGTCATAACAATCTTAATGAACTTGTATCATTAATTAATATTGAAATGGAAAATTTTTTGACATGGTTTAATACAAACAAACTAGTCCCAAATCTAAGTAAAACCACCTTTAGGCCTATAAATTTTCGCCACAAACGCATGTCTCAAAACGTGACTTCACTAAAAATTAAAATTAATAATACTGAAATTGTTCAAACATCCTCAACTAAATTCCTGGGATTAGTCATAGATCGGAATCTAAATTGGAAAGAATCTGAAATTTTAACCCAGAAATTGCTAAAATATAAACATAATTAAACATATAGAAAGATTTTTAAATACTACAGCACTCAGCCAACAATGTTTCACCGTAATACATCCTTACATAACCTATTGTAATATAATTTGGGTACTGAACTATAAATCTTCATAAGATGGCTTTGATGATGTGCCTACATGCCATAGATCCACTGAATTCAAAACCCCATTAAAACAAAATCATACATTTCATAGCTGTCCCGTCATTTAGACTAACGACGCGCATTAAAAAGCCTCCTTTATAATGCAAGTCTAACCGTTAGAGGATCGCTTTCTCTCTCCGTTCATTTAATCCTAAGTACAACAAGTGTGCATGTACTAAATGTACACGTGCAAAAAACAACCTATTCCAGCATTAACTGAAGAGCAGATAAATTGAGCGCTGCAAATGCCCAGATAAATTTATTCTCTTAAAAGGATCCGCTCAGAAGATGAAGCTAATAAATGGCTCTCCCTCAGGGCACAGACTCGCCACTCAAGTGCCTAAGAAAGCCACAAAAACATCTGCCGATCGCTTTTAACGCAAACGAAACTTAGACTTGAAAGGGCAATGCCCTTCCTAATTAAAACGAACGATTGTAGACTAATATCAGATCTTTCTAACTCAGCATTGCTGTGGGATAATGATTGAACTATTACTGCCTCACATTTTCAGCCATACAGTTTGCATCGATGAAATCCATTGGCTAATTCCTACGTCTAGAAAAGAGATCGTTATCACCATTATGCCTAATTGGATCTATTGAACGTGTGACACCCACAGTAAGCGAAGCGTGATCGAAACGTTGAAAATAAGGATTTATTCGTGCAGGATTTAATCAAAAGACTGACAAATTGACTTCTTTTGTGCGAGAACAAGAGACTAACGCGGAAACTGTATTGATCGCCGTCTCACAGCCACCCCTCTCCACCCCATCCCATCGGTTGTTCCCATCCAGCCATATCTAGTCATATGTTCCCGTTACCATCTTCAATCTCATTCTTATGAAGTTCTTTGGAATGGCAGCGTCGGAGTGATAACAATATCACGATTAGTCAATTAATTGCCAGAATTTGCAAGGAACTGCGCCGATTATGATTTCGTTTTTTAACTGAAGATAATGCCTGGAAATGCTGAATGCTCACAGACAGTAGGGCGTCTCAGTAACATTCAGATAGGCTTAGAAGTAAAGTGATCACGTGACCAGTAGAACACAGCCTTAATCAGTGGTTTTCTTTGCTGCGATCTAATTAATAACTGTCGGCGGACGTTTCCTGGAGATATAGACTCTTCCCACTAAGAGTCAACTTATAAGCAGACGTTGGTTTCAGGCAAAGACTGCTGGGTGTGACTGCTCACAAACAGATCTTCTTTCTTGAGGTGCTGAGAGATTAAAATATTTCAATCATATCAGATATGATGTATATATGTTATATATATATACAAATATATATCAAAAATAATTGTAATTTTCAATAACTTTTGATTTGTAATTGATACTCAATATATGTATTATGTATTAATAGGCCCTATGTAATATGTTTTGAGTTTTGACCTTTCGTGTTGCCAAACTTGGCTTAAATAAAGTGATCTTCTATTCTGTTGTATGGTTGTTGCTGGTTTAATTTGAAGAAAATTTCTATTGCGACGAAAGAACTTTCTATTTTGCGGAGGTTTGACGTCGAAACCCAATGTTCATCAGAGTCTCAATAGGAAATCTTTAGCCAATAACTTAATTAACGACATCTCCCTGTGTTTCAGCTAAGTGCACCTTCTACCATAATGTACTTTATGCACGGCACTCCGCGCCGTAGACATCGCTATATAGTGCCAGTGTACCGGTGCCGAGGGTGCGGGCATTGAATCCATTACGGAATCCTTGGCACTGATGTTGCCGTCTGTTCGTCGTCTATGGAAGGTATCGATAATTCATCGCTGTCTTGATAATAATTATTCTTGGCAGTAAAATTGCCTCACGCCCTTGATGGAGACGACGCATTTGAATCCAATTCCTAGGACTAGTAATAAAAGATAGGGTAGACACCGTTGACTGAAGCATCAATAAATAAACCTACAACAATAACGAAAGAAACTACTACTACTACTACTACTACTACTACTACTACTACTACTACTACTACTACTACTACTACTACTACTACTACTACTACTACTCATAGTTGCTTTCTACCAGCTCATTAGCGGCAATGACTAGACACGAATTTCTCTATTTATCTATTACTACTACCGCCACTACTGTTGTTGTTGCTACTACAACCACGGCTACTAATCTACTACTATAATATCGCTACTACTGCAGTACTACTACTATTGCTACTGCTACTGCCGCTGCTACTTGTACTACTACTGCTATCACCATAAATGCGATCACTCCACGCCTACCACGCCATCTACTAGGCTTACTATTACCAGTATTACTACCGCTACTACAACCATTGATACTATACTACCACAACTATATTATTACAGCTGTTATTACTATTACTGTAGTTGTTGTTGTAGCAGTAGTTGTAGCAAAGGTGCGGAATTAATTTTGTTGGTGAAAGCGTTGATTTTAATCAGCGAACAGCTTATATCCGAAAAATTGCACCGTTACAGAAGCAATGTCCTTCCTTGCCTGCCCTTACTGCTACCGCGCTATTACAGAGCTGACTGATAGGTCTACGTCTCGGCGGTAATGTCCACTATTACCGCGGTATTACGATGGCTCCTTTACGGCCACTTCCTTTAGCGCAAGTAATTACAAATGAAACTGGCCAAAATGCTCTTTATTGCAGGGATTTTCCTACACCCAGCGGGAGGGTACACTCCCTCCCAGTTTGTGACAGACATCCTCCTGCCCCTGCACCCCTTCTCAGGAGTGGTATGCATTGTGCGTAAGAGATGTTTCATATAGGCATGTTTCACGGAGGAATTCACCTCTGGAAATTGAAACTTGAGCCAATATAACTGACTGGACAAAAATTAGAATGGACCTATAAAAACGGAAGTGATGACAACGGAAATCATATTTTAGACTTGTAGCTTTTTCTCGGGGCCAAGCATCGAACCCCGAACCTGCCACCTTCTCCGCCCAATTCTGTTTCCCTGGGTCCAATGAGTCTAGATGAAACACTGGACACTGACACCCCTGCAATTATGAACCCCTCCCGAAAGCAAATTTCTGGGGGAATGCCTGCTTTACTGTGGACTGCAGTCTCAAGAAAGTGTGTACTTTGTTTAACCTTTGACCTGCATTTTAGTGATCTTGATTTGGCGTTCCATCGTCTGATGTTTCTGTGCATTATGAAGTGGCGCTATAGAAGTTCAAGATTCTACAATAGTTTCGATCAGAACCCTAATGACTAATATGACTTTATAATATAATATAATATAATATAATATAATATAATATAATATAATATATAATATAATATAATATAATATAATATAATATAATATAATATAATATAATATAATATAATATAATATAATATAATATAATATAATATAATATAATATAATATAATATAATATAATATAATATAATATAATATAATATAATATAATATAATATAATATAATATAATATAATATAATATAATATAATATAATATAATATAATATAATATAATATAATATAATATAATATAATATAATATAATATAATATAATATAATATAATATAATATAATATAATATAATATAATATAATATAATATAATATAATATAATATAATATAATATAATATAATATAATATAATATAATATAATATAATATAATATAATATAATATAATATAATATAACATGGTTTAAGTGGAAATTAGTAGGGACTGCCCTGTGTGAGAAAACCACTGGGCAGTCCCTACTGAACCACTTCTAAACCATGTTTAACCATGTTTGACTTGGCATGACATAATATTATCCCATGCTTTAATTAACTTTAATGGTCAGTGACTCTAGCTGGGCAAATGGTCAGCGCTGTCAACATCCTGACGTCATGGCGCTTCGTGCCGATCGGTCGACGTCCGGTTTTCCGTAGTGTCGCACTTGATAGAAGCATCGACAGAGGATGTTGGTAAAAGCGACTCTGAATCTCTGCTGTAGGAACGGATAGAGGATGGGGTTGATGGTCGAGTTGAGCCACAGGAGCCAGAAGACGACGTCGAAGACCGACGGTGGAATACAGAAGCTGCACAGCGGGTTGACGAATGAACACACCTCGAACGGACCCCAGGTGAACAGGAACACCACGATCAGGATGGCCAATGAGCGAGCGCTCCGCTTGTCACGTGACAGCAGGTGCTTCGCCTTGATGGCGTTCTGTCCGTCGCCGGCGGAAACGATGCCGCGTGACCGTCGCCGGATGTTCAGGTAGATGAGTACGTTGATCGAAGCGACGGTGGCGAACGGTAACAAGAACTCGACGACCGAGCACGTGATCAGGTAGATGGCGTCTTCGAAGAACTCGACCAGACATTCGCCGTCTCTTAGCGACGACTTACCGGTCAGCTTCGCCCAGAAGAGTACCGTCGGCCCGTACCACAGCGCACCGGCGATCCACGGTACGGTCATGAGTAGTACGACCCGCCGGTTGGTCAGCAGCACGCGATAGGCCACCGGACGTGCCACGCTGCAGTACCGGTCGAGGCTTATGAGGGCCATGTTCCAGGCGGAGGCCAGCGGTACTACGTAGTCGAAGAGGTTGAAGGCCAGGCACCCGGCCCTCGTCAGCAGCCAGCATCCGTTCAGGATGTACGGCGTGTAGACGCAGATGAGAACGCCGACGATCAGGTCGGAGATGGCGAGGTTCAGGATGAAGTAATTGCCGAACGAACGCAACTTCCGATCGCTCGTAAACGCCACAATCACCAGCAGATTACCGGCGATCGTCGTCAAGGCAACCAGAGCGATGATGGCCGCCAGCACTATGGAAACGGGCAGCGTGTGCTGGTCCCTGTTGTCGCACGTTGTTCCTTCCGTTGTCGTCGTCGTCGTCGTCTTTGTCTCTTCGTCTCCGTCTGGTGTTGCGAGACTCCAGTTGAGGAACGAAGCGGTGGATGGAAAGGTGATCGGCGATAACTGCTGAGCGGCTGGCATCTTCGACCGACTCAGACGCTGATAAGCAAAGGTTGACTCGACCAATAATAATAATTACTCATCTTTTATGCGTCGAAGTGTTCTGGGAGATAAGCTGCAAAATATAAACGATATCATTAGATAAGCTCCGATGCATCGGGCGATGGATGATGTTCTGGATGCTTAGATGCGCTGTTTGTCGGTGAAATGGTATCTTTATTCGTGAATTTCCAATCACGTGGTTTCAGCCTCTGGCGACAGGAAAGAGGCGACATTTCGAACAATTCTAACTACAGTAGAACTTAATTCGTCATAACGGAGTCGGTTATAAGCGTATACTCGGTTATAAAGTACCGCAATGTACGATACCGGGTGATGCGTTACCGTATTGGATGGCATTGAATATAACGCACCTCGAATATAAAGTACTAAATTTTGCAGACCCTAAAAGTGCGTCAAAACGAAGTTCTACTGGATACTATACAGTAGTCTGAAATGGTCTGATATTTTTAACACTATGTATGCATAGAAGTTTTTTCAAGATTAGTACTGTACAAGATTATGTAAAGCCCAATATCTCTATTTGTCAGTCAGTCTGTCTATATGTCTGTCTGCCAGCCTGCCTGGCAGACAGACATATATTTGTCTGTCTGTCTTTTTCTCTCTTTCCATGCGCTCGCGTCTGTCGCTAGTGATGAAATATCGGTGGGTTAGGGGGCTGGGGTTAAGGGCAGGTGCAGTGGAACTTACTTAATAAAATGTGCAAGCACATTTGAAATTAAATGCTCCTAGAACCTTAAGATAGAATGTTCTCTGTCTATGAAACCTTAAAAATTGTAAAAATGTATTTCTAAATTTCACTTTGCTTCTTTTCATTTTTTTATTCTTTCAAAGAAAGTGAAAAACGTAGAACATTCTTTTTCCCTTCGCAATTTGTCTTAAATTTCATCAGAAAATTGGTCGGGAAGAAAACAATTTACAAAGTTTCGTTTTAACAGATGGCATGCACATTGACTCTATGTTCGGGGGAGGGGGATAATCTCAGCTTCTCCAGCAGCAGCAACTGTCTGAGTCGATTACAGCTGTTGCACTTTCCGTGACTATGTCTGGGCACTTTCGTTTTGCTGCTAATTTATTCATTGCTCTCTGCGGATTCATTTGTTTCGTTTCTCTATTTTAGGTTTAGTCAGAAATTCTTCTTCTCTGATCTGACGACTTTTACGTTGTCCCTGAAGCGTTTTAACACATCGTCCGCAGTTATCTTATCGTCGCTCAGTTACATCTCTTAAGAAATAGAGAAAGACAATTTGAGCAATTCTCCGGTTGATGAAAATGTTTTTTCTCAGGTTGTTGGCAGCAATACATTTCAAAAAGTTCACTCACGGTTTTGCCGATGTTTACTTATAACGCCGTGAAACCGTATATTTACACTCGCCTTCTGACGACTGTTGCCTTTCAAGGCTTCTACCTATTGGTTTTGTATTGCTGTCTATTCCTATGTAATTTCAATCTACACTGTAATAGTTGCGCTTTTTTATATCTTCAGACAGATCAGACTCTGGAGATCATCACTTAAAG